>JAOVYX010016042.1:0-25844 GCA_035668315.1 Drosera spatulata | reverse complement strand
AAGTTAACCTTCTCTGTGGGATCGACCCCTACTTCCACTACTACATTTAACTCCATATTTATAGAGTGAAGTGGGATGTGAGAAATATAAATTTGACGTGCATACGACGGTACGCATCACATTTTCAAGTTGTTTGAGGTTGTTTTGTGGTGTTTTTAGCCTTTACATGTGGTTTTGAGTGTTTTAAGGTCATTTCAAGGCTCTTTTGATAGATTTTGCATTTTCAAGTCGTAAAAACACCACTTTTTATTCGTTTTTGTGTCTTTTGAAGATATTTCAGTTGTTTTTATGGTGTTTTTATCCTTTTCAAATGTTTTTGAGTGTTTTTTGCTCATATCAATACTCTTTTCATAGTTTCTCGCATTTTTCAACTTTTTTATGGTTGTTTTATGATGTTTTTAGCCTTTTCATGTTGTTTTATTTTAATAATTTAAGGTCATTTTAAGGCTCTTTTGATAGATTCTTGTTTTTTCATGTTATTTCAAGTTGTTTTATGGTGTTTTGAGCCTTTCCATGTGTTTTTTGGTGTTTTAAGGTCATTTCAAGGCTTTTTTCTTTGTTTCTTGTGTTTTCAAGTTATTTGAGGTTGTTTTATTTTTTTTAGCCTTTTCACGTGTTTTTGAGTGTTTTAAGTTCATTTCAAGGCTCTATTGACAGATTTCGTCATTTTCAAGTTACTGAAATTACCTTAAAACATTGAAGAACACTGAAAAACACATGAAAACACTTAAAAACACATGAAAAGGTTAAAAACACCATAAAGGAGCCTAAAATAACTTAAAAACGCAAGAATCTATCGAAAGAGCCGTAAAATATCCTTAAATAACTCAAAACCACATGAACAGGCTAAAAAACACCATAAAAACAACTCGAATCTCTTCAAAACACAAAAAATGATTAAAAAGTGGTAAAAACACCATAAAATAGCCTCGAATAACTTGAAAATTCAAGAATCTATCAAAAGAGCCATGATATTACCTTCACACACTAAAAAATACATGAAAAAGCTAAAAACACCATAAAAGAACTTCAAATAACTTGAGAACACACAAAAACGAATGAAACGTGTTAAAAAAAACCATAAAACACCCTCCAATAACTTGAAAACGCAAGAATACGTCAAAACAGCCTTGAAATGACTTTAAAACACTCCAAACCACATCAAAAGGCTAAAAACACTACAAAACAACCTCAAATAACTTGAAACCGCAAGAAACTACAAATAACGCAAAATAACCTGAAATGACCTGAAAACATTCAAAATAGCATAAAAGGCCAAAAAACACCACAAAACAACTCAAATAACTTGAAAATGCAAGAAACTGTGAAAAGAGCCTTAAAATGACTTTAAAACACTCAAAAACACATGTATAGGATTAAAACACCATAAAAACAACTCAAATAACTTCAACATACACAAAAACGTATGAAATGTAGTAAAAACACCGTAAAAGAACCTCAACTAAATTGAAAACGCAAAAATCTATCAAAACAGCCTAGAAATGACTTTAAAACACTCAAGTCCTCTCGAAAAGGCTAAAAAAACCATAAAAACAACTTAGTTAACTTGAAAATGCAAGTAACTATTAAAAGACCCTTGAAATGACTTTATAACATTCAAAAACACATGTAAAGGATTAAAACACCATAAAAACAACTGAAATCTCTTCAACAAACACAAAAACGTATGAAAAGTAATCAAAACACCCTAGAAGAACCTCAATAAATTGAAAACGCAAGAATCTATCAAAACAATCTTCAAATGACCTTAAAACACTCAAAACCATTTACAAATTGGCTAAAAACACAACAAAACAACCTCAAATAACTTGAAAACGTAAGAAACAACATAAAGAGTCTTGAAATGACTTCAAAACACTAAAAAACACATGAAATGGCCAAAAATACCATAAAACAACCTCAAATGACTTGAAAACACAACAATCTATCAAGAGAGCCTTGAAATGACGTTAAAGCACATAAAAACACATGAAGAGGCTAAAAATACCATAAAACAGGCTTAAGTGACTTGAAAACACAAGAATCTATCTAAAGAGCCATGAAAAGAGCTTAAAACATCCTAAAACACTTGAAAAGAGTAAAAACACCATAAAAAGAACTCCCATCTCTTCAAAACACACAAAAATGAATGAAAAGCAGTAAAAACAGCATAAAAAAACCTGAAATAACTTGAAAACGCAAGAAACAACGAGAAAAGCCATGAAATGATCTTAAAACACTCAAAAACACAGGAAAAAGCTCAAAACACCATATAACAACCTTAAATAACTTGAAAACGCAAGAAACAAACAAATAGCCATGAAATGATCTTAAAACACTGAAAAAACATGTGAAAAAGCTAAAAACACCATAACACAACCTCAAATAACTTGAAAATGTAAGAATCAATTAAAATAGCCATGAAATGAACTTAAAGTACTTAAAAACACATGGAGAGGCTAAAAACACCCAAAAAAAACAACTTAAATAACTTGATAACGCAAGAAATAATGAAAACAGCCTTAGAATGTCCTTTAAACACTTGGAAACAAATGAAAAGGCTAAAAACACCATAAAACAACCTCAAATAACATGAAAATGCTAGAAACTGTGAAAACACCCCTTGAAATGAGCTTAAAACACTCAAAAGCACTACAAAAGGCAAAAATACCATAAAAACAACTCAAAACTCTTCAGAACACACAAAAACGATTGAAAAGTGATAAAAACACCATTAAACAACCTCAAATAACTTGAAAATACAAGAATCTATCAAAAAACCTTGAAATTACCTTAAAACTCTCAAAACCACATGAAAAGCTAAAAATGCCACAAAACAATCTCAAACAGCTTGAATACGCAAGAAAAACCATACAGAGCCTTGAAATGACTTTAAAACACTTAAAAACGCATGAAATGGTAAAAAAAATTACCATAAAATAACCTCAAATGACTTGAAAACACAAGAAACTATCAAGAGAGCCTTGAAATGACCTTAAAGCACATAAAAACACATGAAATGGCTAAAAATACCATAAAACAGGATTAAATAACTTGAAAACACATGAATCTATTAAAAGAGCCATGAAAAGAGCTTAAAACACCCTAAAACACTTGAAAAGACTCAAAACATCATAAAACCAACTCCAATCTCTTCAAAACACACAAAAACATATGAAAAATAGTAAAAACAGCAAAAAAAAAACCTCAAATAACTTGAAAACGCAAAAAACAACAAAAATAGCCATAAAATGATCTTAAAACCCTCAAAAACTCTTGAAAATGCTAAAAACACAATAAAACAACCTCAAATTACTTGAAAACACACAAAAACGGATAAAAACAACCTCAAATAACTTGAAAAGGCAAGAATCGATCAAAAGAGCCATGAAATCAACTTAAAACAGTCGAGAACTCATGAAGAGGCTAAAAACGACATAAAAACAATACAAATAACTTGAAAATGCAAGAAACAATGAAAACGGCCTTGAAATGACCCTAAAACACTCAAAAACACATGAAAAGGCAAAAAACACCACAAAACAACCTCAAATAACTTGAAAATGCAAGAAACTGTGAAAAGCGCCTTGAAATGCGCTTAAAACACTCAAAAACATTTGAAAAGGCAAAAAACACTATAACACAACCTCAAACAACTTGAAAACGCAAGAAAATACGATAATATTCTTAAAATGGTCATAAAACACTCAAAAACACAAGAAAAGGCTAAAAACACCATAAACAACCTCGAATAACTTGAAAACGCAAGAAACTACGAAACAAGCCCTGAAATAAACTTAAAACACTTGAAAAGGCAAAAGAGAAGATGAAAACAACTCAAATCTCTTCAAAACACAAAAAAACAAGTCAGAAGTGGTAAAAACACCTTAAAATAGCCTCAGATAGCTTGAAAACGCAAGAATCGATCGACAGACCCATGCATAGACCCTAAAACACTCAAATCCATTTGAAAAGGCTAAAAACACTACAAAACAACCTCAAATAACATGGAAACGCAAGAAACTATGAAAAGAGGCTTTAAATAACTTTAAAACACTCAAAAACACATGAAAAGGTCAAAAACGCCATAAAGAAACCTCAAATAGCTTGAAAACATAAGAATCTATCAAAAGAGCCTTGAAATGACCTTAAAACACTTAACAACAGATGGAAAAGCTAAAAACACAATAAAACAGGCTTAAACAACTTGAAAATGTAAGAATCTATCAAAAGAGCATTGAAATGAGCTTAAAACACTCAAAAACACATGAAAAAGCTAAAAGCACCATAAAAACAACTAAAATAACTTGAAAACAAAAGAAACAACGAAACAGCCTCGAAATTACTTTAAAACACAAAAAAAAAACACATTAAACGGCTAAAAACACCATAAAATGACCTCAAATAACTTGGGAAGGCAAGAAACTACGAAAAGAGCCTTGAAATGACTCTAAAACACTCAAAAACACTTAAAATAACCACAAATAACTTGAAAACATAGGAATCTAACAAAAGAGCCTTGCAATAACCTTAAGACAATTAAAAGCACATGAAAAGGAAAAAAAACACCATAAAAGGATTAAGGATTAATTAACTTGAAAATATAAGAATCTATCAAAAGAGCCTTGAAATGAGCTTCGAACACTCGAAAACACTTAAAAAGGCTAAAAACCACCTAAAACAACATGAAATAACTCTAAAAATTAAGAAACAATGAAAACAGCCGTGAAATGATCTTAAAACACGAAAAAACGCTTGAAAAGACTAAAAACACCATAAAAAACACTAATCTCTTCAAAACACATAAAAATGAAGGAAACGTGGTAACAACACCATAAAACAACCTCAAATAACTTGAAAATGCAAGAATTGATCAAAAGAGCCATGAAATGAACTTAAAACACCCAAAAACGCATGACAAAGCTAAAAACAACATTAAAAAAATCAAATTGCTTGAAAACGCAAGAAACAATGAAAACAGCATTGAAATGACCTTAAAACACTCAGAAACAATTGAAAAGGGTAAAATCGTCATAAAACAACCTCAAATAACTTGAAAACACTAGAAACTATGAAAAGAGCCTTGAAATGAGCTTAGAACACTCAATATAACTTGAAAATGCTAAAATCACCTTAAAAAAGATTCAGATAACTTCAAAATCGAAGAAACTATGAAAAGACCCTTGAAACGAGCATAAAACACTCACAAACACATCAAAAGTGTAAAAACACCATAAAAAGAACTCAAATCTCTTCAAAACACACAAAAACGAATGAAAGAAACTACGAAAGGAGCCTTGAAATGACCTTAAAATAATAAAAGATACATGAAAAGGGTAAAAACAACATAAAACAAACTCAAATAACTTGTAAATGCAAGAAACTATAAAAAGAGCCTTGAAATGACGTTAAAACAATCAAAAACACATGAAAAGACTAAAAACACCATAAAATAACTCAAATCTCTTCAAAACACTCAAAAACGAATGAAAAGTAGTGAAAACACAATAAAATAGCCTCAAATAACTTCAAAACACCAGATCTAACAAAAGAGCCATGGAATGACCTTGAAGCCCTCAAAACAACTTGAAAAGGCTAAAACAACAAAAAAAAAAAATAACTCAAATAACTTGAAAACACAAGTAACTTTGAAAAGACCCTTGAAATGACCTTAAAACACTCAAAACACATGAAAAGGCCTAAAACTGCATAAAAAAACCTAAAATAACTTGAAAACGTTAAAAACTATGAAAAAAGCCTTGAAATGAGCTTAAAACAATCAAAAGCACTTGAAAAGCCTAAAAACACCATAAAAAGAACTCATATCTCCTCAAAGCACTCAAAAAGAAATGAATAGTGGTAAACACACCATAAAACAGCATCAAATAACTTGAAAACACAATAATCTAACGAAAGAGCGCTGAAATGACCTTAAAAACTCAAAAACACATGAAAAGGCAGAAAACACCATAAAAAACCACAAATAACTTGAAAACGCAAGAAACAATGAATAGAGCCTTGAAATGACCTCAAAGCACTCAAAAACACATGAACAGGCAAAAAACACCATAAAACAACCTCAAATAACATGAAAACACAAAAATCAACGAAAAGAGCCTTGAAATGACCTTAAAACGCCAAAAAAACACATGAAAAGGCTAAAACACTATAAGACAACCTCAAATAACTTAAAAATACAAGAAACTATGAATAGACCCTTGAAATGAACTTAAAACACTCAAAAACATTTGAAAAGGCAAAAAAAAAACATTGTAAAAACAACTCAAATCTCTTCAAAACAAACAAAAACGAGTGAAAAATGGTTAAAATGCCGTAAAACAACCTCAACTAACTTGAAAACGCAAGAATCTATCAAAAAAGCCATAAAATGACATCAAAACGCTCAAAACACATGAGAAGCTAAAAACAACATAAAACAACCTCAAGAAACTAAAAAACGCAAGAAACAACAAAAACAACCTTGAAATGACGTTAAAACAATAAAAAAAATGAAAAGGTTAAAAACACGATAAAAATAACTCAAATAACTTAAAAACGCAAGAAACTATGAAAAGACCCTTGAAATCTCTTTAAAACACACAAGAACGAATGAAAAGTGCTAAAAACACCATAAAAACGACTCAAATATATTTAAAACACACAAAAACAAATGACAAGTGGTAAAAACAACATACAACAACTTCAAATAACTTGAAAATGCAAGAATCTATCAAAAGACCCTTGAATATAAAAACAACTTAAATCTCTTGAAAACACAAGAAACTATGAAAAGTACCTTGAAATGAGTTTAGAACACTAAAAAACACATGAAAATGCTAAAAACACCGTAAAACAACCTCAGATAACTTGAAATGGAAAAAACTTTAAAAAGAGCATTTGAAATATTCTTAAGACACCGAAAATCACATGAAACGACTAAAAAAACCATAAAAACAAATCAAATCTTTTAAAAACATAAAAAACAAATAAAAAGGCTTATGAACATCATAAAACAAGCTGAAATCTCTTCAAAATGGAAGTAACAATCAAAAGAGCCTTGAAACGACCTTAAAACACTTTAAAACACTGGAAAAGGCTATAAACATCATAAAACAACCTCAAATAACTTGAAAACGTAAGAAACAACCAAATTAGCCTTGAAATGATCTTAAGACACTCAAAAACACATGAAAAGGCTAAAAACACCATAAAAACAACTCAAATTTCTTCAAAACACACAAAAATGAAAGAAAAGTCGTAAAAACACCATAAAACGGACTTAAATAACTTGAAGACACAAGAACCAATCAAAAAAGCCTTGAAATGACCTTAAAACACACCAAAACACATGAAAAGGCTAAAAAGACCATAAAACAACCTCAAATAACTAGAAAATGCAAGTAATTGTGAAAAGGGCATTGAAATGAGCTTAAAACACTCAAAAACACTTGAAAAGGCAAAAAACACCATATAATAACCTGAAATGACTTGAAAACACAAAAAAAAAACGAATGAAAAATGGTAAAAACACCATAAAACAGCCTCAAATAACTTGAAAATGCAAGAATCTATCATTTGAGGTTATTTTTGGGTGTTTTTATCGTTTTTTTTATATCACTTCTCATTCGTTTTTGTTTTTTTTGAAGACATTTGAGTTGTTTTTACGGTGTTTTTAGCCTTTTCATTTGTTTTTGAGTGTTTTAAGCTCATTTCATGGCTCTTTTCACAGTTTCTTACATTTTCAAGTTATTTGAGGTTATTTTATGCTGTTTTTATCACTTTTTATTCGTTTTTATATGTTTTCAAGAGATTTGAAATATTTTTATTGTGTTTTTCGCCTTTTCAAATTTTTAGCCTTTTCATGTGTTAGTGTTTTAAAGTAATTCCAAGGCTGTTTTCGTTGTTTTTTGTGTTTTCAAGTTATTTGTGGCGATTTTATCATTTTCATGTGGTTTTGAGTGTTTTAAGCTCATTTCAAGGATCTTTTCACAGTTTCTTGCGTTTTCAAGTTAGTTGAGATTGTTTTACAATGTTTTTACCACTTTTTATTCGTTTCGTGTATGCTTTTTTGATAGATTCTTGCGTTTTCAAGTTATTTGAGGTTGTTTTATAGTGTTTTTAGCCTTTTCATGTGTTTTTGAGTGTTTTAAGGTCATTTCAAGACTTTCTTTTCATAGATATTGTATTTTCAAGTTATCTGAGGCTGCTTTATGGTGTATTTGTCAAATTTCATTCGTTTTTGTGTGTTTTGAAGAGATTTGAGTTGTTTTTCTAATGTTTTTAGTCTCATCTTGTGTTTTTGAGTGTTTTAAGGTAATTTCAAGGCTTTATTGATAGATTCTTGCTTTTTCAAGTTATGTAAGAATGTTTTATATTGTTTTTACCACTCTTTATTCATTTTTGTGTGTTTTAAAGAGATTCAAGTTTATTTTATAGTGTTTCTATCCTTTTCATGTGTTTTTTAGTGTTTTAAGCTCATTTCAAGACTGTTTTCATAGGTTCTTGTGTTTTCAAGTTATTTGCAGCTGTTATATCATGTTTTACCACTTTTGATTCGTTTTAATGTGGTTTGAAGAGATTTAAGTTGTTTTTATCATTTTTTTTTTTTTTTTTGCCTTTTCAAGTGTTTTTGAGTGTTTAAGCTCATATAAAGGCTGTTTTCGTTGTTTCTTGCGTTTTCACGTTATTTGAGGTCGTTTTATGGTGTTGTTAGCCTTTCATGTGTTTTTAAGTGTTTTAAGGTCATTTCAAGGCTCTTTAGATGGTTTCTTGCGTTTTTAGGTTAGTTAAGTTGTTTTACGGTCTTTTTACCACTTTTCATGCATTTTTGTGTGTTTTGAAGAGATTTGAGTTATTTTTATCATGTTTTTAGCCTTTTCAAGTGTTTTAGATTGTTTTAAGTTCACTTCAAGGATCTTTTTATTGTTTCTTGCGTTTTCATGTAATTTGAGGTCGTTTTATGGTGTTTTTACCCCTTTTCACTCAAAAACATACAAAAACGAATGATAAGTGGTAAAAACTCTATGTTTTTTAGTGTTTTAAGGTTGTTTCAAGGCTGTTTTCGTTGTTTCTTGCATTTTCAAGTTATTTGAGTTGTTTTTATGGTGTTTTTTTGGCATTTCATGTGTTTTTTAGTGTTTTAAGTTCATTTCATGGTTATTTTGATCGATTCTTGCATTTTCAAGTTATTGAGGCTTTTATGGTGTTTTTAACCTTTTCAAGTATTTTTGAGTGTTTAAAGATCATTTCGAGGCTATCTTCTTTGTCTCTTGCGTTTTCAAGTTATTTGAGGTTGTTATATGGTGTTTTTAGCTTTTTCATGTGTTTTTGAGTGTTTTAAGGTCATTTCACGGCTTTTTTCGTTGTTTCTTGTATTTTCAAGTAATTCGAGGTTGTTTTATGTTGTTTTTACCACTTTTCATTTGCTTCTGTGTGTTTTGAGGGATTTAAGTTGTTTTTATAGTGTTTTTAGCATTTTTTAAGTGTTTTATGCTCATTTCAAAGATCTTTTGATAGATTCTTGCGTTTTCAAGTTATTTAAGTCTGTTTCATGGTGTTTTCAGACCTTTGATGTGTTTTTAACAGGTTTAAGGTCATTCCAAGGCTCTTTTGAATGATTCTTACATTTTCAAGTTATTTGAGGTAATTTTATGGTGTTTTTGGCTTTTTCATGTGTTTTTGAGTGTTTTAAATTCATTTCAAGGGTCTTTTCGTAGTTTCTTGCGTTTTCAAGTTATTTGAGGTTGTTTTGTGGTGTTTTTGACTTTTTTAAGATCAGTTCATGGCTGTTTTTTTTCCCGTTTTCAAGTTATTTGAGGTTGTTATATGGTGTTTTTAGCTTTTTCCTCTGTTTTTTTTTTTAGTGTTTTAAGTATATTTCAAGGCTCTTTTCGTTGTTTCTTGCATTTTCAAGTTATTTGAGGTTGTTATATGGTGTTTTTTTACAACTTTTCATTCGTTTTTGTGTCTTTTGATTAGGTTTGAGTTGTTTTTTTGGTATTTTTAGCTTTTTCAAGTGTTTTAAGCTCATTTCGTGGCTATTTTGATAGATTCTTGTGTTTTCAAGTTATTTAAGCCAGTTTTATGGTGTTTTTAACCTTTTCATGTGTGTTTAACTGTTTTAAGGTCATTTCAAAGCTCTTTTGATAGGTTCTTGCGTTTTCAAGTTATTAGAGGTTATTTTATGGTGTCTTTGGTCTTTTCATGTATTTTTGTGTGTTTCAAAGTCATTTCAAGGCTCTTTTCGTAATTTCTTGCGTTTTCAAGTTAATTTAGTTTGTTTTGTGGTGTTTTTAGTCCTTTCATGTGGTTTTGAGTGTTAGTTCATGTGAAGGCTCTTTTGATAGGTTCTTGCATTTTCAAGTTATTTGAGGCTATTTTATAGTGTTTTTACCACTTTTCACTTGTTTTTGTGCGTTATAAAGAGATTTGGATTGTTTTATGCTGCTTTAAGCATTTTGAAGTGTTTTTGAGTGTTTTAACCTCATTTCATTGGTTTTTTCATTGTTTCTTCTGTCCTCAAATTATTTGAGTTGTTTTTACCCTTTTCAAGTGTTTTTGAGTGTTCTAAGCGCATTTCAAGGCTCTTTTCACAGTTTCTTACGCTTTCAAGTTATTTGAGGTTTTTTTATGGTGTTATTAGCCTTTTCATATGTTTTTGAGTGTTTTAGGGTCATTTCAAGGCTGTTTTCATTGTTTCCTGCATTTTCAAGTAATTTGAGGTTGTTATTTGGTGTTTTCTGCCTTTTCATGCATTTTTGAAAGTTTTAGGGTCATTTCAAGCTGTTTTCATTGTTTCCTGCGTTTTAAGTTATTTAAGGCTGTTATATGGTGTTTTAAGCCTTTTCATACGTTTTGGAGGTCATTTTTAGGCTCTTTTCATTTTTTTTCTTGCGTTTTCAAGTTATTTGAGTTTGTTTTATGGTGTTTTTACTACTTTTCATTCATTTTTGTGTGTTTTGAAGAGATTGGAGTTGTTTTCATGGTGTTTTTAGTCTTTTCAAGTGTTTTAGGGTGATTTAAGCTCTTTTCAAGGCTCTTTTGATAGATTTTTGTGTTTTCAAGTTATTTAACACTGTTTTATGGTAGCTTTAGCCTTTTCATGTATTTTTATGTGCTTTAAGGTCATTTCAAGGTTCTCTTGATAGATTCTTGTGTTTTCAAGTTATTTGAGGTTATTTTATGGTATTTTTGGCCATTTCATGTGTTTTTGAATATTTTAAAGTCATTTCAAGGCTCGTTTAGTAGTTTCATGCGTTTTCGAGTTATTTGAGGTTGTTTTGTGGCAGTTTAGCTTTTCATGTGGTTTTGAGAGTTTTAAGGTAATTTCAAGGGTTTTTTGATAGATTCTTGCGTTTTCAAATAATTTGAGATTGTTTAATGGAGTTTTTACCATTCTTCATTCGTTTTTGTGTCTTTTCAAGAGTTTTTGAGTTGTTTTTATTGTGTTTTTTCCATTTGTAGTGTTTTTGAGTGTTTTAAGCTCATTTCAAGGGTGTTTTTGTAGTTTCTTGCATTTCCAAGTTATTTGAGTTGTTTTTATGCTGTTTTTTGCCATTTCAAGTTTTTTTGAGTATTTTAAGCACATTTCAAGGCTATTTTTACAGTTTATACTATTTTCAAGTTATTTGAGGTTGTTTAATTGTGTTTTTAGCCTTTTTATTTGTTTTCGTATGATTTAAGGACACTTCAAGGTTGTTTTTATTGTTTCTTGCGTTATCAAGTTAGTTGAGTTGTTTTTTTATTTTATTTTTGGTATTTTTTTAGCGTTTTCAGGTGTTTTTAAGTATTTTAAGTTCATTTCATAGCTCTTTTGTTCGATTCTTGCAATTTCAAGTTATTTGAGGTTATGTTATGGTGTTTTTGGCCTTTTCTCGTGTTTTTGAGTGTCTTAAAATCATTTCATGGCTCTTTTTTTTGTTTCATACGTTTTCAAGTTATTTGAGATTGTTATATGGTGTTTTTAGCATTTTCATGTGCTTTTGAGTGTTTTAAGTATATTTCTAGGCTCTTTTCGTTGTTTCTTGCATTTTCAAGTTATTTGAGGTTGTTTTATGGTGTTTTTTCAACTTTTCATTCGCTTTTGTGTGTTTTGCTTATATTTGAGTTGTTTTCATTGTGTTTTTAGCCTTTTCAAGTGTTTTAGAGTGTTTTAAGCTCATTTCTAGGCTCTTTTGATAGATTTTACATTTTCAAATTATTTAAGTCTATTTTATGCTGTTTTTAGCCTTTTTCATGCGTTTCTAAGTGTTTTAAGGTCATAAAGGCTCTTTCGATCTTGCATTTTCAAGTTATTGAAGTTTATACTATGGTGTTTTTTTGCCTTTTCATGTGTTTTTGAGTGATTGAAAGTCATTTCAATGCACTTTTCATAGTTTTTTGTGTTTTAAAGTTATTTGAGGTTGATTTTAAGCTCATTTTTAGGCTCTTTTCATAGTTTCCTGTGTTTTTAAGTTATTTGAGGATGTTTTGTGGTGCTTTTAGCCTTTTCATGTGGGTTTTGGGCATTTTAAGGTCATTTCAAGACTCTTTTGATAGATTCTTGCGTTTTCAATTTATTTGAGGCTGTTTTATTTTGTTTTTACCACTTCTCATTCGATTTTGTCTATTTTGAAGAGAATTGAGTTGTTTTTAGCCTTTTGAAGTGTTTTTGAGTGTCTTAAGCTCATTTTCATGGTCTTTTCATAATTTCTTGCGTTTTCAAGTTATTTGAGTTGTTTTTATGTTGTTTTTAGCCTTTTCTAGTGTTTTTGAGTGTTTTAAGCTCATTTCAAGGCTCTTTTCACAGTTTTGAGCGTTTCCAATTAGTTTGAGGGTGTTCTATGGTGTTCTATGCCTTTTCATAATTCTTTTTTTGGTGTTTTAAGGTCCTGCCAAGGTTTTTTTTCGTTGTTTCTTGTGTTTTCAAAATATTTGAGTTGTTTTATGATGTTTTTACCACTTTTCATTCGTTTTTGTGTGTGCTGAAGAGATTTGTGTTGTTTTTATGATGTTTTAAGCCTTTATATGTGTTTTTGATTGTTTTCATATTTGAAGGCTCTTTTTAAGTTTCTTGCGTTTTCAAGTTACTTGAGTGTTTTTGAGTGTTTGCTCATTTGAAGGGTATTTTCATAGTTTCTTGCGTTTTCATGTTATTTGAGTTGTTTTTATGCTGTTTTTTTCCTTTTCTAGAGTTTTTGAGTGTTCTAAGCTCATTTCAAGGCTCTTTTCAATGTTTCTTGTGTTTTCAAGTTATTTGAGGTTGCTTTTTTGTTGTTTTTAGTCTTTTCATGTGTTTTTGAGTGTTTTAAGGTCTTTTCAAGGCTTTTTTCACAATTTCTACCATTTTCAGTTATTTGGGGGTGTTTTATGGTGGTTTTAGCCTTTTCATGGACTTTTTTCATTTTTTTTCTTGCATTTTCAAGTTATTTGACTTGTTTTATGGTGTTTTTAGCCTTTTCTTGTGTTTTTTTTTTTTACTGTTTAAAGTCCATTTTCATGGTTCTTTTAATCGATTCTTCAATTTTTAAGTTATTTGATGATGTTTTATGTTGTTTTTACCACTTTTCATTCATTTTTGTTTGTTTTGAAGAAAATTAAGTTTTTTATAGTGTTTCTAGCCTTTTCAAATGTTTTTGAGCATTTTAAGATCATTTCATGTATGTTTTTTGTTGTTTCTTGCATTTTAAAGTTATTTTAGGTTGTTATATGGTGTTTTTAGCCTTTTCATGAGTATTTGATGTTTTACGATCATTTGAAGGCTCTTTTCGTTGTTTCTTGCGTTTTTAAGTTATTTGAGGTTGTTTTTTTGGTGTTTTTACTACTTTTCATTCGTTTTTATGTGTTTCGAATAAATTAGAGTTGTTTTTATGGTGTTTTTAGCCTTTTCAAGTGTTTTAGGGTGTTTTAAGCTCATTTAACGGCTCTTTTGATATATTCTTGCGTTTTCAAGTTATTTAAGGTTGCTATATGGTGTTTAAGGTTGCGTTTTGAAGAAAATTAAGTTTTTTATAGTGTTTCTAGCCTTTTCAAGTGTTTTTGAGCGTTTTAAGATCATTTCATGTCCGTTTTTTGTTGTTTCTTGTTTTGTAAAGTTATTTTAGGTTGTTATATGGTGTTTTTAGCCTTTTCATGAGTATTTGATGTTTTACGGTCATTTGAAGGCTCTTTTCGTTGTTTCTTGCGTTTTCAAGTTATTTGAGGTTGTTTTTTCGGTGTTTTTACTACTTTTCATTCGTTTTTATGTGTTTCGAATAAATTAGAGTTGTTTTTATGGTATTTTTAGCCTTTTCAAGTGTTTTAGGGTGTTTTAAGCTCATTTAACGGCTCTTTTGATATATTCTTGCGTTTTCAAGTTATTTAAGGTTGCTATATGGTGTTTTTGGTCTTTTCAAGTGTTTTAGTGTATTTGAAAGTAATTTCAAGGCTCTTTTCATTGTCTCTTTCATTTTCAATCTATTTAAGGTTGTTTTGTGGTGTTTTTAGCCCTTTCATTTGGTTCTGGGTGTTTTAAGTCATTTCAAGGCTCTTTTCGTAGTTTCTTACATGTGGTTTTGAGTGGTTTAAGGTCATTTCAAGGCTCTTTTGACAGATTTTGTATTTTTAAGTTATTTGAGGCTGTTTTAGG
The DNA here is from genome assembly GCA_035668315.1 of Drosera spatulata. NCBI lineage: Eukaryota > Viridiplantae > Streptophyta > Magnoliopsida > Caryophyllales > Droseraceae > Drosera > Drosera spatulata. The sequence continues at coordinate 11,239 of JAOVYX010016042.1, read as the reverse complement.
GTGTTTTTTCCACTTTTTATTCGTTTTTGTGTGTTTTGAAGAAATTTCAATTGTTTTTATGGTGTTTTTATCATTTTCAAGTGTTTTTGAGTGATTTAAGCCCATATCAATGCTCTTTTCATAGTTTCTTTCATTTTCAAGTTTTTTGAGTCTTTTTAGCCGTTTCATGTTTTTTTTAGTGTTTTCAAGTATTTTCATGGATTTGAGTGGTTTAAGGTCATTTCAAGGCTCTTTTGACAGATTTTGCATTTTCAAGTTATTAGAGGCTGTTTTATGGTGTTTTTACCATTTTTTATTCGTTTTTGTGTGTTTTGAAGAAATTACAATTGTTTTTATGGTATTTTTATCATTTTCAAGTGTTTTTGAGTGATTGAAGAAATTACCATCACACACTCAGAAACACATGGAAAGGCTAAAAACATCATAAAACAACTTCAAATAACTTGAAAACACCAAAAAAAAATAAAAAATATTTAAAAAAAACCAAAAAACACCCTTAAATAACTTGAAAATGCAAGAATCTATCCAAAGAGTCTTGAAATGACCTTAAAATACTCAAAAACACATGTAAAGGCTTAAAACACCAAAAAAAACCTCAAATAACCTAAAACGGCTAGAAACCTTGAAGAGGACCTTGAAATGACTTTAAAACACTAAAAAACACATGAAAAGGCAAAAAACACCCTAAAATAGCGTCAGATCTCTTTAAAGCATTCAAAAACAAATAGAAAGGCTAAAAACACCATATAACAATCTCAAATAACTTGAAAACGCTTAAAACTGTGACAAGAGTCTTGAAATGAGCTTCAAACATTCAAAAAAATATTAAAAACGATAAAAAAAAACCCATAAAAACAACTCAAATAACTTGAAAACGCAAGAAACTATGAAAAGACCCTTGAAATGAGCATAAAACACTTCAAAAGGCAAAACGACACCATAAAAACAACACAAATCTCTTCAAAACAAACAAAAACGAATGAAAAGTTGAAAAAACACCATAAAACAGTCTCAAATAACTTGAAAATGTCAGAATCTATCAAAAGAGCCTTAAAATGACCTTAAAGCACTCAAAACCACATGTAAAGGCTAAAAACAATACAAAACATCCTCAAATAACTTCAAAACGTAAGAAACTACGAAAAGAGCCAAGAAATGACCTTAAAACTCTCAAAACCACATGTAAAGGCTAAAAACAACACAAACCAAACTTAAATAACTTGAAAACGCAAGAAACTACGAAAAGAACCTTGAAATGAGCTTAAAACTCTCAAAACCACATGAAAATGCTAAAAACACCAGAAAACAACCCTAAATAACTTGAACATGCAAGAAATTACGAAAACAGCCTCGAAATGACTTTAACACACTCAAAAACACACGTAAAGACTTAAAATAGTGTAAAAATAACTCAAATCTCTTCAACACACACAAAAACGGTTGAAAAGTAAAAACATCCTAAAAGAATCTCAACTAAATTGAAAACCCAAGAATCGATCAAAAGAGGCTTGAAAAGACCTTAAAACACACTAAAACACATGAAAATGCTAAAAACACCATAAAAACATCGTAAAAAAAAACCTAAACTAACAAGAAAATGCAAGATTCTGTCAAAACACTCAAAACCATATGAAAGGGATAAAAACTGCACAAAACAACCTCAAATAACTTGAAAACGCAAGGAACTATGAAAAGAGCCATAAAATGACATTAAAACACTCAAAAACACATGAAAAGTCCAAAAACACCATAAAAATAACCTCAGATTACTTGAAACCACAAGAATGTATCAAAAGAGCATTGAAATGACCTTAAACACCATAAAAACAACTCAAATCTCTTAAAAACACACAAAAACGAATGAGCTTTGAAATGAGCTTAAATAACTTCAAAATGCAAGAAACAACGAAAAGAGCTTTGAAATGAGCTTAAAACACTCAAAAACACATGAAAAGGCTAAAAAACACTATATGGCAACCTCAAATAACTTAAAAACGCAATAAGCAACGAAAACAGCCTTGAAATTACCTTAAAACACACAAAACACAAGAAAAGCTAAAACCACCATAAAACAACTTCAAATAACTTGAAAACGCAAGAAACTACAAAAAGAGCCTTGAAATGACTTTAAAACACTCAAAGACACATAAAAGGCCAAAAACATTATAAAATAACCTCAAATATCTTGAAAATGCAAGAATCTATCAAAAGATCCTTGAAATGACCTTCAAACACTTAAAATTACTTGAAAAAGTTGAAAACACCATAAAAAAGGCTTAATTAACTTGAAAATGCAAGACTCTGTCAAAGGAGCCTTGAAATGAGCTTAAAACATTCTAAAACTCTTGAAAAGGCTAAAAACACTATAAAAACTACTCAAATCTCTCCAAAAAACACAAAAACGAATGAAAAGTGATAAAAACAACATAAAACGACCTCAAATAAATTGAAAATACAAGAAACAACGAAAAGAGCCTTGAAATGTCCTTGAGACATTCAAAAACGCATGAAAAGGCTAAAATCTCCATACAACAACTTCAAATAACTTGAAAACGTAAGAAACAACGAAATCAGCCATGAAATATCTTGAAACACTAACAAACACTTAAAATGGCTAAAAACAATATCAAAACCTCAAATCTCTTCAAAACACACAAAAACGAAAGATAAGAGGCAAAAACACCATAAAACAACCTCAAATAACTTGAAAATGCAAGACCTGATCAAAAGAGCCATGAAATGAACTTAAAACACTCAAAAACACATGTAAAGGCTAAAAACACCATAAAAACAACTTAAATAACTTGAAAACACTGGAAATAGCCTTGTAATGACCTTAAAACACTTATAAACACATGAAAAGATAAATAAACACCATAAAAAAGGCTTAATTAACTTGAAAACGCAAGAATCTATCCAAAGAGCCTTGAAATGAGCTTACAACACTCTAAAACACTTAAAAAGACTAAAAAAAACCCTAAAAACAACTCAAATCTCTTCAAAACACACAAAAACGAATAAAAAGTGGTAAAAACAACATAAACCAATCTCAAATAACTTGAAAAGGCTTAATTAACCTAAAAATGTAAGAATCTATCGAAAGAGCCTTGAAATGACCTTAAAACACTCAAAAATGCATGTAAAGGCTAAAAACACCACAAAAACAACTTAAATAACTTGGAAACACAAGAAACAATGAAAATAGCCTTTCAATGACCTTAAAAAACATAAGAACACATGAAAAGATAAAAAAAAAAAAAAACACCATAGAAAAGGCATAATTAACTTGAAAATGCAAGAATCTATCAAAAGAGCCTCGAAATGAGCTTAGAAACACTGTAAAACACTTAAAAGGACTAAAAACACCCTAAAAACAACTCAAACCTCTTCAAAACACACAAAAACGAATGAAAAGTGGTAAAAACAACATAAAACGATCTCAAATAACTTGAAAAGGCTTAATTAACCTGAAAACGCAAGAATCTATCAAAAGAGCCTTGAAATGATCTTAAAACACTCAAAAATACATGAAAAGGCTAAAAACACCATGTAACAACATCAAATAACTTGAAAAATTAAGAAACAATGAAAACAGCCGTGAAATGATCTTAAAACACTAAAAAACACTTGAAAAAATAAAAAACACGATAAAAAACTCTAATCTCTTCAAAACACACAATAACGAATTAAAAGTGGTGAAAACACCATAAAATAGCCTAGCTTGAAAACACAAGAATATATAAAAAGAGCCTTGGAATGACCTTGAAGCACTTAAAACAACTTGAAAAGGCTAAAAACACCACAAAAACAACTCAAATAACTTGAAAACGCAAGTAACTATGAAAAGACCCTTGAAATGACCTTAAAACACTCAAAAACACATGAAAAGGCTAAAACCACCATAAAATAACCTCAATTAACTTGAAAACATAAGAAACTATGAAAAGAGTTTTGAAATGAGCTTAAAACACTCAAAAACACATTAAATACTAAAAACACCGTAAAAAAGATTCATATAACTTCAAAATGTAAGAAACTATGAAAAGACCCTTGAAACGAGCATGAAACACTCAAAAACACCATAAAAACAACTCAAATCTCTTCAAAACACACAAAAACAAATGAAAAGTGGCAAAGCCACCATAAAACAGCCTCAAATAACTTAAAAATGCAAGAAACTACGAAAGGAGCCTTGAAATGACCTTAAAACACTAAAAAAACACATGAAAAAGGTAAAAACACCATAAAACAAACTCAAATAAATTGTAAACGCAAGAAACTATGAAAAACGCCTTGAAATGACCTTACAACAATCACAAACACATGAAAAGGCTAAAAACACCATAAAATAACTCAAACCTCTTCAAAACACATAAAAACGAATGAAAAGTGATGAAAACACCTTAAAATAGTCTCAAATAGCTTGAAAACACAAGAATATATAAAAAAAAGCCTTGGAATGACCTTGAAGCACTCACAACAACTTGAAAAGGCTAAAAACACCACAAAAACAACTCAAACAACTTGAAAACGCAAGTAACTATGAAAAAAGCTTTGAAATGAGCAAAAAACACTCAAAAGCACTTGGAAAGGCTAAAAACACCATAAAAAGAACTCAAATCTCCTCAAAGCACTCAAAAAGAAATGAATAGTGGTAAACACACCATAAAACAGCATCAAATCACTTGAAAACACAATAATCTATCGAAAGAGCGCTGAAATGACCTTAAAAACTCAAAAACACATGAAAAGACGAAAAACACCATAAGACAACCACAAATAACATGAAACGCAGGAAACAACGAATAAAGCCTTGAAATAATCTTAAAACACTCAAAAACATATGAAAAGGTTAAAATTGTCATAAAACAACCTCAAATAACTTGAAATTACAAGAATCTATCAAAAGAGCCTTGAACTCACCTTAAAGCACTCAAAAACACATGAAAAGGCAAAAAACAACATAAACCAACCTCAAATAACTTGAAAACACAAAAATCAACGAAAAGAGCCACGAAGTGACCTTAAAACACTAAAAAAACAAATGAAAAGGCTAAAAACACTATAAAACAACCTCGAATAACTTCAAAACGCAAAAAACTATGAATAGACCCTTGAAATGAGCATAAAACACTCAAAAACAATTGAAAAGGCAAAAAAAACACTGTAAAAAGAACTCAAATCTCTTGAAAACACACAAAAACTAGTGAAAAGTTGTAAAAACGCCGTAAACAACCTCAACTAATTTGAAAACGCAAGAATCTATCAAAAGAGCCTTAAAATGACATTGAAACACTCAAAACACATGAAAAGGCTAAAAACAACATAAAACAACCTCAAGAAACTAAAAAACGCAAGAAACAACAAAAACAACCTTGAAATGACGTTAAAACACTTAAAACACATGAAAAGGTTAAAAACACGATAAAAACAACTCAAATAACTTGAAAAGACAAGAAACTATGAAAAGACCCTTGAAATCTTTTTAAAACACACAAGAACGAATGAAAAGTGGTAAAAAACACCATAAAAACAACTCAAATCTATTTAAAACACATAAAAATGAATGAAAAGTGGTTAAAATAGCTTCAAATAACTTGAAAACGCAAGAATCTATCAAAAGACCCTTGAAATGAGGTTAAAACACTCAAAACGATATGAAAATGCTACAAAAACACAGTGAAACAACCTCAGATAACTTGAAATGAAAAAATTGAAAAAAGAGCATTTGAAATATTCTTAAATCACTGAAAATCACATGAAACGGCTTAAAACACAATAAAAACAAATCAAATCTCTTAAAAACATCAAAAACAAGTGAAAAAGGCTTATGAACATCATAAAACAAGCTGAAATCTCTTGAAAATGAAAGTAACAATCAAAAGAGCCTTGAAACGACCTTAAAACACTTAAAAACACATGAAAAGGCTAAAAACACCATAAAACAACCTCAAATAACTTGAAAACGCAAGAACAATGAAAATAGCCTTGAAATTACCTTAGAACACTAAAAAACACAGAGTTTTTATCACTTGTCATTCGTTTTTGTATGTTTTAAAGAGATTCGATTTGTTTTTATGACATGAAAAAGTGGTAAAAACAACCTCAAATGACTTGAAAACACACAAAAACGAATGAAAAGTGGCAAAAACACCATAAAACAACTTCAAATAACTTGAAAAAGAAAGAATCGATCAAAAGAGCCATGAAATGAAATAAAAATAGTCGAGAACACATGAAGATGCTGAAAACACCATCAAAACAACTCAAATAACTTTAAAACGCAAGAAACAATGAAAACAGCCTTGAAATGACTTTAAAACACTAAAAAACAAAGTTTTTCCCACTTGTCATTCGTTTTTGTATGTTTTAAAGAGATTCGATATGTTTTTATTGTGTTTTTAGCTTTTTCAAGTGTTTTTTAGTGTTGTGAGGTCATTTCAAGGATGGTTTCGTTGTTTCTTACGTTTTCAAGTTATTTGAGGTTGCTTTATGGTGTTTTTAGCCCTTCTAAGTGTTTTTTAGTGTTTTAAGCACATTTAAAGGATTGGAGTTGTTTTTGTAGTGTTTTTAGCCTTTTCATGTGTTTTTGAGTGTTTTATGGTTATTTCAAGTCTCTTTTGATTGTCGTATTTTCAAGTTATTTGATTTTGTTTTATGGTGTTTTTCGACTTTTCATTTGTGAGTGTTTTAAGCTCATCTCAAGTCTGTTTTGATAGATTCTTGCATTTTTCAAGTTATTTGAGGCTGTTTAATGATGTTTTTATCACTTTTCATTCGTTTTTGTGAGTTTTGAACACATTTGAGTTTTTTTTATGGTGTTTTCAGCCTTTTCAAGTGGTTTGATTCTTTCAATGTCATTTGTTTTGTGTGTTTTGAAGACATTTGAGTCATTTTTAAGGGTATTTTTCACCTTTTCATGTGTTTTTGAGCATTTTAAGGTCATTTCAAGGATGTTTTCATTGTTTTTTGTGTTTTCAACTTATTTGAGGTTGTTTTATGTTGTTTTTAGCCTTTTCATGTGTTTTTGAGTGTTTTAGGGTTATTTCGAGACTCTTTTCATAGTTTCTTGTATTTTCAAGTTATTTGAGATTGTTTTGAGGTGTTTTTAGCCTTTTCATGTGGTATTGAGTGTTTTAAAGTAATTTCTAGGCTCTTTTGATAGATTAATAACTTTTCAAGTTATTTGAGGCTGTTTTTACCACTTTTTATTCGTTTTGGTGTGTTTTCAAGAGATTTGAGTTGTTTTTATTGTGTTTTTACCACTTTTCATTTGTTTTTGTGTGTTTTGAAAGGATTTGAGTTGTTTTTATGGTGTTTTTAGCCTTTCCAAGTGTTTTTGAGCGTTTTGAGGTCATTTCCAGGCCATTTTCTAAGTTTCTTTCATTTTCATGTTATTTGAGTTTTTTTTTTGTGGGTGTTTTTAACCTTTTCAAATGTTTTTCAGTGTTTTAATGTCATTTCAATGCTCTTTTCATAGTTTCTTGCGTTTTCAAGTAATTTTAGGATGTTTTATGGTGTTTTTACCACTTTTCATTCGTTTTTGAATGTTTTGAAGAGATCTGAGTTGTTTTTATAGTGTTTTTCATGTGGTTTTGAGTGTTTCAACGTCATTTGAAGGTTCTTTCGATAGATTCTTGCGTTTTCAAGCTATTTGAGGCAGTTTTAAGGTGTTTTTACCATTATTCATTTGTTTTTTTCTTTGAAGAGATTTGAGTTGTTTTTATCTTCTTTTTAGCCTTTTTATGTGTTTTTCAGTGTTTTAAAGTCATTTTAAGGCTCTTATCGTATTTTACTTGCGTTTTCCAGTTGTCAGAGGTTGTTTTATGATGTTTTTAACCTTTTCATGTGCTTTTGAGTGTTTTAAGCTCATTTCAAGGCTCTTTTCAAAGTTTCTTTCCTTTTCAGGTTATTTGAGGCTATTTTATGGTGTTTTTACCAGTTTTCATTTGTTTTTGCATGTTTTGAAGAGATTTGAGTTGTTTTTATCATGTTTTTTGCCTTTTGAAGTGTTTTTTGAGTGTTTCAAGCTCATTTCAAGGGTCTTATCGTAGTCGTTTGCGTTTTCAAGTTATTTGAGTTGTTTATATGGTAATTCAAGCCTTTTCAAGTGGTTTTGGGTGTTTCAAGGTCATTTCAAAGCTCTTTTGATAGATTCTTGCATTTTCAAGCTATTCGAGGCTGCTTTAAGGTGTTTTTACCACTTTTCATTCGTTTTTTTTATGTTTTGATGTTATTTGAGTTGTTTTTATCTTCTTTTTAGCCTTTTAAGGTGTTTTTGAGCGTTTTAAGCTCATTTCAATGCTTTTTTAATAGTTTCTTGCATTTTCAAGTTATTTGAGATTGTTTTTGGTGTTTTTAGACTTTTCATGTATTTTTGAGTGTTTTACGGTCATTTTAAGTTGTCTAAGGTTCTTTTATGATGTTTTTAGCCTTTTTATGCTCCTTTCGGATTTTCTTGCCTTTTGAAGTTGTCTAAGGTTCTTTTATGCCTTTTTATGCTCCTTTCGGATTTTGTTGCCTTTTGAAGTTGTCTAAGGTTCTTTTATGATGTTTTTAGCCTGTTCATGTGTTTTTGAGTCTTTTAAGCTCATTTGAAGGCGTTTTTAAAAGTTTCTTGCGTTTTCAAGTTATTTGAGGCTGTTTTATGGTGTTTTTATCACTTTTCATTCGTTTTTGTGTGTTTTTATGAGATTTGAGTTGTTTTTATGATTTTTTTTGCCTTTTGAAGTGTTTTTGAGTGTTTTAAGCTCATTTCAAGGGTTTTTTCATAGTTACTTGTGTTTTCAAGTTATCTAAGTTGTTGTTTTTGGTGTTTTTAGCCTTTTCAAGTGGTTTTGAGTGTTTCAAGGTCATTTCAAGGCTCTTTTGATAGATTCTTGCAATTTGAAGCTATTTGAGGCTGTTTTACAGTATTTTTACCACTTTTTATTCGTTTTTTTTGTTTTTTGAAGAGATTTGAGTTGTTTTAACTTCTTTTTAGCCTTTTCAAGTGTTTTTGAGTGTTTTGAACCCATTTCAAGGTTCTTTTCATATTTTATTGCATTTTCAAGTTATTTTGAGGTTGATATATGGCGTTTTTAGCCTTTTCATGTGTTTTAGGGTTTCTTAAGGTCATTTTAAGGCTCTTTTCGTAGTTTCTTGTGTATTCAAGGTTTTTGAGGTTGTTTGATGTTGTTTTTAGCCTTTTCATGTGTTTTTGAGTGTTTTAAGCTCATTTCAAGGCTCTTTTCAATATTTTTGGCGTTTTCAAATTATTTGAGGCTGTTTTATGGAGTTGTTACCACTTTTTATTCGTTTTTGAGTATTTTGAAGAGATTTGAGTTGTTTTAATCATTTTTTTTTTCCTTTTGAAGTGTTTTTCAGTGTTTTAAGCTCATTTCCCGGGCCTTTTCATAGTTTCTTGCATTTTCAAGTTATCTGAATTGTTTTTATGGTGTTTCTGTGCCTTTTTCAAGTGGTTTTGAGTGTTTCAAGGTCTTTTCAAGGCTAATTTCATAGATTCTTGCGTTTTAAAGCTATTTGAGGGTGTTTTGACCACTTTTTATTCGTTTTTTGTGTTTTAAAGAGATTTGAGTTTTTTAATCTTATTTTTAACCTTTTCATGTGTTTTTGAGTGTTTTAAAGTCATTTTAAGGCTCGTTTATAGATTCGTTCTTTTCCATGCTTTTGGGGGCATGTTTTGGATGTTTTTATCGTTTTTTATTCGTTTTCGTGTGTTTTGAAGAAATTTGAGGAGTTTTATTGTGTTTTTAGCCTTTTCATGTGTTTTTGAGTGTTTTGAGGTTGTTTTGCGGTGTTTTTAGCCTTTTCATGTGGTTTTGCGTGTTTTAAGATCATTTCAAGGCTCTTTTCATAGTTACTTGCGTTTTCAAGTTAATTGAGTTGTTTTTATTGTGTTTTAGAGTGTTGTAAGGTTATTTCAGGGCTCTTTTCATAGTTACTTGCATTTTGAAAAGATTTAAGGTTGTTTTACGATGTTCATAAGCCTTTTTCATTTGTTTTTGAGGCTTTTAAGAGGTTTGAGTTGTTTTTATGGTATTTTTAGCCTTTTCATGTGTTTTTGAGTGTTTTATGCTCATTTCAAGGCTCTTTTCATAGTTTCTTGCGTTTTCAAGTTATTTGAGTGTTTTTAACCCTTTTATGTGGTTTTGAGTGTTGTAACGTCATTTCGAGGCTCTCTTGATAGATTCTTGAGTTTTAAAGAGATTTCAGGTTGTTTTATGATGTTCATGAGCCATGTTCATTTATTTTTGAGGTTTTCAAGAGATTTGAGTTATTTTTTGAGGTGTTATCGTGTCTTAAGCCTTTTTGGAGTTTTTTTGAGTGTTTTATGATGTTTTTAACCTTTTCATGTGCTTTTAAGTGTTTTAAGGTCAATCCAAGGCTCTTTCGATATTTCTTGTGTTTTCAAGCTATTTGAGACTGTGTTTTATGGTGTTTTTACCACTTTTCATTCGTTTTTGTGTCTTTTAAAGAGATTTGAGTTGTTTTTATGGTGTTTTTAGCCTTTTCTTGTGTTTTTGAGAATTTTAAGATCATTTCAAGGCTCATTTAATTGTTTCTCCTGTTTTCAAGTTATTTGAGATTGTTTTATGGCACTACAAAAAAACTTGAGTTTAGCGACGGATTAAATCCGTCGCTAACAGAACAAAATTCGTCGCTAGGGATAATCCGCGACGGAACCTAGCCACGGAAAAGTCCGTCGCTATAATACAAACACTTAGCGACGGAAAGACTTTCCGTCGCTAATTATGTAAATAATAATAATTATATAAAAGTATATGAAATATCCTTTATTCGCGACGGAATCCATCGCCAACAAAAGTGTATAAAACATCCTTTATGAGTGACGGAATCCATCGCCACAAAAAGTATAAAAAACATCCTTTTGTTAGCGACGGATTCCGTCGCTAATATGTTATAATTTCTAGAGACGGAATCCGTCTCTAACAACAAAGTTCCAATTTATGTTACAATATGTATCTAGCGACGATTCCGTCGCTAATATGTTCAAGAAATTGTAACATATTAGCGACGGAATCCGTCGCTAACTACAAAGTTCCAATTTATTATGTTATGTATCTAGCGACGGAATCCGTCGCTATATGCTGTTCGATTGAAAAAAAAAATTAGAAATACAAAAATTGCAGAAAATTCCTTGTATTAGGTTACAATTAAACTAAAAACTTCATTTTATTACAATATTTGATAATCATAATACAATTTGTTCGATAAA
>JAOVYX010016041.1:0-25847 GCA_035668315.1 Drosera spatulata | reverse complement strand
CGCAGGTATTTTCCTTGACTCTCGGTACCTCTAAACCCGTTTGGTTTAGTTAGCCTTGTCATGAACCGGGTTCGTGATGGCATAACGCCACGTGTCCTAGCAGCGGAGTTCGGGGCGTTACAAATATCTAGGGAATCTCAATTGGTGTGAGATTCGAGACTGCTAAGTGAGGCAAGTCGATCGTCCTCGGACACTTATCACACCTCTTCACATACTCTTAGGCATCTTTCCTTATACTCGATCAAAATTAACCTTACCTTAAGCATTTCAAGTTCAAGGTATGTGCCCATGGTGATTCCCACATATCCCCTCATGCACTTCAGCAAGGACAAATTATGCTCTATTCGGACCAAGACACTTGAGTATAGATGAAGAATCTGAACAGAGGTGTAGCCGGGTTATCCCTAGATGTCTGGTCATCCTTAATGCTATGATAAGCACCTCGTATTTAGCCAAGTTATTAGTGGCTTTGAACTGAAGTTGGATCGAGCATGGTAGTTCCTACCCCAGCTCCTCGGATGGATGAGGAACCGTCAGTGTACGCCGTCCAAGTTATATCCCTTGACTTTTTATGAAGATCTTCCTTGGCTGGTGGTGTGTCACGATCAAACCTACATTAGGCTAAGAAGTCGGTTAAATCCTGAGCTTTTATAGCTGACCTAGTCACATAGGTTATCTCAAACTCGCTTACTTCAACTGACCATTCGATGAGTCTTCTTAAAGTCTTCGGTTTGTGTAACATTTGTCTAAGTGGTTGGTCGGTTACCACCACTATAGGATGCACCTGAAAGTAAGGTCGAAGCTTCCAAGCTGTGTCAATCAAGGCGAGGGCTACCATCTCGATCTCAGGATGTCTTTTCTCTGTACCATGCAGCACTTTACTAACAAAGTAGATCGACTTCTGGATGAGGACGGTCGAGAACACCTCTTCCGAGGAAGCTAACTATAGATAGAGCTTCTCCTCTCCAGTGGCTTGTTAGAAACGGATTTCTCTGAGATACGCCTTCAACTGATCAAAAGCTTCCTATCACTTCGGACTCTATTCAAGTGTAGAGTTTCAAGCTTAAACATTACAAGCTTTATTGCATCTTTCCTCATGTTCGGCCAAAAGTAACCTTACCTTAAGCATTTCAAGCTCAAGCTTTGTGTCCATTGTGATTCTCACATATCCCCTCACGGACTTCTGCAAGGACAAATTATGCTCTATTTGGACTAGGACACTTGAGTAGAGGCAAAGAATATGACCTTTTGTATTGATAATCGTTGACCAACAAGAAGTGAGGCGCTTTTCTCTTCACCTTCTAGGTCGACCTGTAGTCTTCTACTAGGACGCCACTTCGAACATAGTGAACTATATCAATCATCCATGATGGTTCGAATTCAATCGGGTTAATCTACTCGCTCGCCTTCTTTCTCGGAGTTGAGACTACTTCATTGTATAGTAGGCCGCATGAGATGTTCATTATCCCCGGGTTCCAGCTAAGTGCATCTGCTGTCCTACTCTCCCCTCGACGGATTTTTCGAATTTGGAATTCAAAAAATCCCTTGTTAATATCATTGGCAGCTTCCTTATACCCAGAGAGCTAATCTCTGACTTCGCATCTTTTGGACATTTGCTCCACAATGAGTCGTGAATCTGAACAAATGTATAGCCGGGTTATCCCTAGATGTCTGCCATCTTTAATGCCGTGATACGCGCCTCATATTCAGCCATGTTGTTGGGGGTTTTGAACTGAAGTTGGACTGAGCATGGTAGTCCCCAGCCATCCAGTGATTGATGTAGCACCCTTACCCCAACTCCTCGAATGTACAAGGAACCGTCAGTGTACGCCGTCCAAGTTATATACCCTGATTTTTTATGAAGGTCTTTCTCAGCTAGTGGTATGTCAGGATCAAACCTACATTAGGCCAAGAAGTCGATGAAATCCTAGGCTCTTACAGCCGACCTAGTCACATAGGCTATCTCAAAGTCGCTTAGTTCAACCGACCATTTAATGAGTCTCCTTGAAGTCTTCGGTTTGTGCAATACTTGTCTAAGTGGTTGGTCGGTTACCACCACTAGGGGATGCGCCTGAAAGTAAGGCCGAAGCTTCCAAGCTACTACAATCAAAGCTAGGGCTACCATCTCGATCTCAGGATATCTTTTCTCTGCACCATGCAACACTTTACTAATAAAATAGACTGGCTTCGGGACGAGGACTGTCGAGAACGTCTCTTTCAAGGAAGCTAAGTATAGATAGAGCTTCTACCCTCCAATGGCAGTGTTAGCAAAGAGATTTCTCTAAGATACCCCTTCAACTGATCAAAACTTACTAGGACTTCGAACTCCATTCAACTTACTAAGATACCCCTTTCTCTAAGAAAGGTAAAGTCCTCTATGCCCCCTTGGACATAAACCTTCCCAGTGCCGTCAAACATCTTGTCAATTTCTAAACTTCCTTCTTAGTTCTAGGAGGTCCCATCTTCAAAACTAATTCGGCTTTGACCTTATTGGCCTCTATCCCTGGATTAGTGATCATAAACCCCTGAAATTTTCCAAAAGTGGCTTGAAATACACACTTGATGAGATTAAGCTTCATATTATATTTCCTCAGGAGAGCGAAGGTTTCTGTCGAGTTGGTGGGAGGGTCTCAAGCTCGGACCGACTTAGTTAGTATATCATCCACGTAGACTTCCATCTTTGCCTTCAACAAGCATTATAAGATCTTATTCACAAGTCGTTGGTACGTTGCTCTATTATCCTTCAAACCAAATGACATCATAATGTAACAATAGGTACCTTGTTTGGCTAGAAGGAGGTCTTCTCTTGGACTCTCTTAGATATTAAAATTTGGTTGTATCCGAAGAAGGCATCCATGAAGGACAATAGCTGATATCCCGAGGTCGAGGCAACGAGTTGATCTATTGGAGATAGAGGGTTACAATCTCTGGGACAGGCCTTGTTGAGGTCGATGAAATTAACACACATTCTCTATTTCTCATTGGCTTTTTTCACTATCACCACATTGGCTAACCAATCTGGATAGTCCACTTCTTGGATAAAGTTGACACTAATGAGTTTCTCCACCTCTTCTGCTATGGCTTGGTTTCTCTCTACAGCGAAGTGCCTTTTCTTCTGTTTGATAGGCTTCATGGTCAGATCAATGGAAAGTCGGTGTTTTGTTACCTCAGGGTCTATCCCAGGCATGTCCGAGGTTTTCCATGCAAAGACGTCCAAGTTCTTCCTCACGATTGTTATCAACTCTGATCGGGTCGGTTCCTATAGTAGGGCTTCGATCTTCACATATTTTGAATTATCTCTCGGCTATAGAGGTATGCCTACCAACTCTTCCACTGGTTTCAGACTTTTCGTCTCTTCTCTAGGATCAAGTTATAACTGCCTGGTTTTCTTCGAAATACGACCGAGTTGATTCTATCTCCAGGTCATCAAATAGCATTGTCGAGACTCCTTTTTATCATCTCCCTCTCTCCGAAGGAAGTTGAAAACTTCATCATCACATATATCTTCAAGTCGATGATGGAAGGTCAGCCTAGGATTCCATAGTATGTCGATGGGAGGTTAACCACAGTGAAGTCGGCCATCCGACTTTTGGTCCTCCTTGTGTTCTCGTCTCCTACTATCAAAGGGAGACTGATATGTCCTTTACGAAGTATAGAGCTTTTAGTAAAGCCGACCAGGGGTACCTTGCATGGTTGGAAGTCCTTCTCGGTCAGACCTTTTTTTTTTTTTTATTGTATTGGAGTAAACGATGTCGGGTAATGATCCTGTGTCGACCAATATCTTTTCTACGTCAAAATCATCTTTTTGGATAGTTACAATCAATGGGTCTGCATGGGAAAAGTGACTGCTTCATCATATTGTGGACTAAAGCATACCTTGGTTTCATACCAAGCTCTCTTGGACTCGGGAACGACCGATCTTATGCATTTCTCTTTGCCTTCAGAAAGTGTGAGGTTCTCCATTGGAAAAAAGTCCCCAGTGATGACATTGATCATCGACCTCTAGATCGGTTTCTGATCATCCTTTTCTTTCCGAGGTGAACGAATTCGCTCTCTGGTTAGTGACCGACCTCGTCCCTTGCCCTACCGACCTTGATTATTAACGAATTTCTTCAAATAACCTTTCCTAATTAGATCTTTGATGACATCTTTAACATATTGGCACTCCTCTGTGTCAAGGTCATGATCGCAATGACATATACAGTATCAGGTTATGTTCTTCTTCCCGGTGATGAACTTCTGCTTAGCGGGCAATTTGACTAGGAAATTCTCTTCCCATGTCGCTTGTAACACCTCTCTCTTTGGAGCATTGAGGGAAGCATAAGTGGCCAATATCATGCCCAGCTTCCTTCCTTCTCTGACCCTATTTCGGCAATCTCTATCTTCACGCTATCCGAGCTACCTTGGCCTATTATGGTCATCTTGTTCGACTCGGGCCCAAGTCGACTCTATACTCCCTTGGCTCATTCTCGAGCAGGTAAGGTTATCTCAGCTCCTTTGTGCTTGTTCAACTCCTCTATTAGGTTATTGTAATCCTAGGAGGACTTTAGATTCAACCGGTAGAACAAGTCAGAACTTCCCAACCCATTGATGAGCGATTAAGCTTTCTACTCTAAACTCACTTTCTCGACCTTCACCGCAGCAAGAATGAATCTTTCAACATAGTCGGGGAGTTTTCACTTGGTCTTTGGAAAAGTTATCGTAGGTGATTTAGTGTGACTTTCATGTCTCGTCTGCTGATGAAGTGCTTAGTGAAGAGTCTAGAAATGAGTCTATATAACCCGGAGGGAGGGAATCGAACCAGGCTCGGGCTGCATCCTTGAGGGTCGTCGAAAAGGCCTTGCACAAGCTGGTCTCAGTAGCTTCATAGATGTCTGTTGAATCAAAGTCCTAATAAATTGATAATAACCATACAACTTTTAAGGATTCACTAAGGCAGCAGAGGTTATCGCCCAAAAGGACAGAAGGGTTAAAATCAATAAATCTGCAAAGTGTAGATTTAGTTATCAACAGAGTGCAGATGCACTGGTCTGGGACTTCAGGTCAGAAGGGTAAGGTAAGACAGCAAAGTGAGTTTAAAAATACACAGAATGAATCAAGTCCTGTGATCATAATAGAAGGTTCTATACTAAAGGTTATTTGTTCATCAGTTGAGCAGAATAGCAGAGTGATACAACAGACCTCAGTACAGGACAAAAATATTACGTCACAATGACAGTTTTACACAGTTTGGATTAATCTCAAGTCATTTTAGGAGCATTGGAAGTTGGCTTTGGACACTTCTCAATGGAAATCGATGGCTGGGATTACTTTAAAGTATAAAAGAGACAACGACTAGTGAAAGGGCCTTGTCTATAAAAGGAGAATGGCAACAGAGTTTCAGTAGATGATTTTGATTGAAAAATATACATAAGTGTCAGCCTTGCTATAATATAAGAGAGATCCATCTACCTGAACAAGTGCTGCATCAAAACGTTCTCAAAGGCCCACAAACACTTGAAAAAGGTGTCCTGACTGGAGGCTAACTGATTTGATGAAGAAATCAGGAGAGTTCTAAGGAATCATTCCAAGGACAGTGTGCAGTGTGTAGACTGCACCACTTGTGTACTCTGTAAGAAAGTTGAGGGTCAACCAAAAACCCCAAACATGGTGATATACCCCTTGATTGGTAACACTGACCTCTAAGGGAAGAATGGACATATGCTTTAGAGTTCATTTGAAATCTACTGTCAGAACCACTATAAATCCTATGTGTCTTTACATTTCTAGAATGCTCATTGGTATAGCTTGTTGTTAACTTAGATAACTAAGATAAGATTACAAGAATCATTATCACACATGAAGGATAGATAATTAACAACTCTCAGCAAACCTGACTATTATACCTCGAAATTTTTCCGATAAATTATTATCTCAGTAAATAGTAAAAACAGTACATTACTGAATGTCGTAATTTATACAACGGGATTATAAAACTCGTTTGTCAAAATCATGATAAAAATATGATATGGACCCGAAAAATTCCGTGATAAATTCATAGACTCCGTGATAAATTCTGATTTTAATGTATGTTAAATCCTCAAATGTCTAGTTTCTGATAAAGTTAATAGATCATGATTTGGAGTTTTGAATCTCAACATATAAATCAAAATTTACGGATATATTAATCTATAAAAATTGATTATAAGGATTACTTTGTGACTTGATAAAGAAATACACAAAAAGAGTTAGAAAACAAGCATTATATCAATGGAAAGTTCTTGAAGTCTACTTTCAGGAACAGTTTAAAAATCCAGATTTGGAGTTATATTTAAGGATTTATGAGTTGATTAGTAAAAAAGGTCAAATTATCTGATCTAATATAAAATATAAAATTAAACGAATAAACTGCTATTATTGATAAGGTTGCATGATAAACACTTTAATTCAATGAAAATATTATGAAGTTTAGTTTATGTAGAATTTTACGATATAATTTTTGGAGCTGTATACGAGAAGTTATAGATCTAAACGCGTCGAAGGATCATGTTATACAGAATCCAGGAATGAACAGTTTTCACCCCGAAACAACTCCAAATGTTCATAAACACTTCTAATGAGGATAAATATATAAAATCATCATCACGGACTATCAGAATAAGTATCAAAGACTTTTCTCTAAGTTTGATACCACTGCATAATATTACTATGACAGTTTTTCAAGAAGGGTGAACAATCATTCACAAAGGTGTGTCTTAATATGCGTATCCTATTATATTATAGGAGTTGGAGAAACTGCTCGTTGTCACTTAAGAACGAAGCTGAGCATGTGCATATGAAGAACTGTGGTAAAAGGTAATGTTTAGTTTTATTGTGTGTGACGATGAGTGTTATTTTACCGTGAGTATAATAATATGTATTGGAATCTTTGGACATAGTCACTAAATGTGGCTGATGTAAAATACTGACTGCAACTGTTGTGTGTTAAATACCGAGTGTTATGGAGTGTTGTTGTATTGTGTGTGTTATACCTTATTTGCTGGTATAATGAGGGTGAATGTATGAAAGGAGTGTAAATCCATAATTGATGAGATAACTCCGTGGTATAAAACACAAAGAGCGTTGTGTCTGTCGCATATGTTATATAATGATTTGGTGGTGACATTCTTTCATCAACCTTTTGGTATGAGGGTATCTCACTGCAGGAGACCCTGGGCTTCGATTTGGATGCCCCCCTTTCGCGGATGTCCTTTTTGTAAAAGATGAATAAAGTTTGATAAGTTGAAATTGAATAAGTCTCGCCAAGGACACAATTATAATATTGAGGTTATCTATTGTCTGTCGTCTCTGTGTGATTGATATGATGGTAAGTATAACAAAATCTTGAGTGAACTGTTGAGTGCAACAGTGTGTGAGACTTGGATTGGGGACCTGTTGTGTCACAGTGTCATTGTCTCAATTTGTTTGATATGGAGGTCTTGACTGTTATTACCATAAAGGGTATGACGGTAGTAAATCACGTTGATAATGTCTAGAGTGTCGATTGACGCAGGGTTTCAAACTTTGTTACGCGGTGTTAAATGTGCTTATGTGACTAGGATAAATCATTGATATGCATGTGATGATAATTATGAATGGCAGATTGGCACGATAATTCTAAGAGTGCTGGAACAAAAGATTTAAGTGATCATTTTTCTTCTGTTTTTTTTTTATTACCTTCTTTTCTCATATAACCCCTAGTAAGGGGCTCTACACGTTATTGAGCTCTTATGGCTCACGGCAACTATTTTTCTGTGTCTTTCCTCTTCCCTTTGTTACAAGATCAAGACTTTAAGGAGAAGAGTGATATAAGATTTGATGCTAGATGTAACTTATGTATGAAAGGTATTCTGATATTAAAAAGAGATGTAAATTTCGCTTCAAAAGTGATATTCTGAGTTATAATTAAGTGCATCAAAAGTTTTTAAACTAATGATGTATAAATGAACTTAACTTAATTCTTATGATTAAGTCAGAAATTATAGTTTTTGCCTAGTTGAGACGTTGGGCCCAACGACAGTGACGTCATATGTATCAATAGAGCTTAGGACGTTACACTGACACTCTACTGAGTCAGTAGAGCTTCTCTACTACCTACAACAGAGTAAAAGTTAATACTGTTAGATTTGAACAAATTCGATCAGCCTATTCATCCCCTCCTCCTCCTCTACCTTTCTAGGCTTATTTCAACTCTCTAAGACTAACAATGTCCATGATCGACTCATAGTTCTGGGCATATGAGCTCCGATCTGTAGTTCCATCATAAGTCTTCAGTTAAAGGATCTAGAACCAGTCTGGGGGTATCCCCTGGAGTATGCTCTCGAAAAAAAAAGAAGAGATTTTTCCCATTTTGTTCTTTCTTTTCTCCGAGTTTTTCATCTTCTTTTCTATCAATTGTTCGATCATCTTGACCACATCTTGGTTGGTCTCCATGATCGGTACTCGGTTCGTCGAGTTGGCTTCATCTTCTCTGCCAGGTACTGTTTGACTTATCGAACAGGCTATGCGAGTCTTCAAACTCTTTCTGAGGTTGAACAGGCTATGCGAGTCTTCAAACTCTTTCAAACTCTTTCGGGTTGTTCTCGAAAAGCTATTCTGAATGACACCCTACTTGTAGCCGGTCCGTCCTTGTGATGGGTAAATGATGGGTAAGTTATGACTACCTTCTCACTCGTCTCTTCCCATTGACTTCTATATCTCATTCTTGAAGTTTTCGAACAAGGACAAGATCCTCGAAGAGACTTGTTCCTGCTCGACTTCCCAATTCCATTTCAGACTCGAGGATCATTGTGAGACGAACTACGACTTCTCGACATGGCTTGACCGTCGTGTTATGAGCTTTGTGGATTATTCTCGTCACAATTGTTGTTAGCTTGACTTTGTGTTTTTTGTTTCGTGTCAAACTTTTTGCAAAAAAAGGACACAAGATCGTACGATCGTGAATTATTGAATTAAATGATGATTGTGATTACGGGATCGTCTGATGGTGACTAAGATCAAAAAAGAAACCAACATCAATAATTGGATTACGAATGTGAATATGTGATTGCGAGGTTGGGGGTGTATGTCTTGCACCCCTTTTATTTATAGGTTTTATAAAGTAAGAAGATAGCTACGTCTTTTAGGAAATTTCTCTAGAAAGTTATCTAGAAAAATATCATACATATTAAGAAACAAAGATATCATGTGTTAATATCATTGTTTTCATGATTATTTTCCTAAACTTCCTTATTTGCTATACTATTTTATATCTTTACAATAACGATAAAAA
The DNA here is from genome assembly GCA_035668315.1 of Drosera spatulata. Lineage (NCBI taxonomy): Eukaryota > Viridiplantae > Streptophyta > Magnoliopsida > Caryophyllales > Droseraceae > Drosera > Drosera spatulata. The sequence continues at coordinate 16,558 of JAOVYX010016041.1, read as the reverse complement.
GGAGAAATATGATAATTAACTTCATGACCATCAATAAAAAAAATCCAAACTAATATTTCCTCCGTCCCAATTTAATTATAACGGTTTGATCCGGTACGAGATTTTATGTGTGTGTTGAATATGTGTGAAATTTGATGAAAAAGGAATATTTTTTTAGAGATAATAAAGCATAAGTGAGATTTAGAAAAGAGAATGAAAAAAAGGAAGGAAAGAGGTGGAGGGTTATTTTGATTATATTAATGTAAAATGATTTTCAAATAAAAAAATAAAAATATTAGATTTATATTGAAACTAATAAAAAAATATTATAATTAAATTGAGATAGAGGGAATAATGAAAATAGAGGATAAGATATATATCCAAGTATCTGCCCCTTCAATGTATACTGTTTCTCAAGAATTATCCTCAAACCAATGTCCGCATTAACTTGCGGGGAATTTACGATCGGGTTGAATGGGGTGGAAGAGTAAACCAATGTTGGGATTAAACTTCGTAATGGAGTCTGGGAGTATATGTTGCAAATTGGTTCACTGTGTACTCGATGATGTTCGAGTTTGGCATCAAGATAAGGGTTCTTCGTAAAAGTTCTCCTGTTGTCGTTGCATTTGTACACCAAAATTGCTGTTCAGACATGTACTCGTTTGTATTATCGTCACTTGTTAGTTGACAGTTATTGTCAACTACTACGATGTGCAAAAAGTTGTCTCTTCACTTTTAAGTTGGTGACACTTCAATCTTCATGAAAATAAGAGCCCAAATCATATTGACTTTTTTTCAAGATAGACAGTAGAGCCAATCATAGAGGTTAATGAAACAGTGATCTTAATAATTCGGATCAATCAGACGTTGGTTTTTTTTTTTTTTTTAATCATGGTTTAGAAAACATGGCCTGTCTAGTGTTCCTAAGGTTTGCCATTCAAAGCAAAAGGATTTGTGGACTTTAAAGTAGTTGAATCCTGGACTGCTTTCTAAGGTTTTATACATTCTAATTTACTCAAGAATATACAGGTATGGTTCTCAATGGAATCAACGTGACTGGCACACAATAAAAAGACTTCTGTGATAAAGCCTCAATATCAATTTCTGATTACTATAGATTGATAGAATTATTAGTAGATAATCATGAATCTAAACAAAAAATAGATAATCATGAATCTAAACAAAAAATAGAACAAGGATTGATATGGAAATTGGTTAGTCAAGGGCGAACATTCGGACCTTAAAAACATTATTGTCTCGTTTCTAATGCTAACGGATTAATGGCAACAGTCTTCCGAATACAATGACAATAGCCTCGAGATTGGAGGAACCATGTACCAAAACTATATCTTGAACTCTCTCAACTCTAATGGACACCAGAACACCGATATTTGATGAATGTAATCTGTTTGCAGAGACAGAAGATTTGAAGAAACAGAAGAGGACGAATATGCCATCAACTAGGCTCTCCTCCCTCACACAAAATGGAGTGCCTTTTGGGGCTTAAACTTATTTCCAACCAATATACTTATAAGATAGTATATCATTCCATACCAAAACTCCAATGTGCTTTGCATGTTTATGCATGCTATTTTTTTTTCACTCAAGTTATTTTGGATACTGAATTCTCATTCATTTGAAATTGATGTTGAGACATTTAACATTCTACGATCATGTACTTGAAATGTAATTTTCAATGAGTCCAATATCGTCTCAATCCGATGATCGGAACATGCTGAAATACAAGGTCAAACGCATCGATTTCCAACAAGAATTGTATCTATAGGTGCAACATGCCGGTCAATCCTCATTAGCAGATAGTTATCACGAACTGCTTTCCTAACACTAGTCCTTTCAATGTGTTTTGTCCTCACTCGTCATCCACCCAGCATTACTTCACGTCAAGCAGGCTTAACTGTGGAGTTCTAAAGTGATAGACTATCGAAAAAAAAGGTATATCTTGTTTGTATAGGTAGTATTATTAAACCGTTTAAACTTTTCCTTGGGATATTACAATATGGCAATTCTTACCTAGAACTATACTTTGTACAATAACCTTCGTTATCAGGACACTTCAAGTCTGGGTTAAGCTTCAGGTGAGACATCTAAAGGATAGACTCTTTTCACTATGCCGGTAACTTCACTCACAAAAATCGAACTTTAGACCAAAATATAGGAGACTGAGACCACTACCAAAGAATAATTGATACTGTTAGTAACCAATCTTACTATTTAAGGCGATCAAATTCTAGTTTTTGCCAAAAATGGCAAAGAGGAGAGGTCCCCCGCAAGTATTATCAGCGTGCCTAATCCAATAAATCCTGGACCAAACGACATTATCATTCCAGATCCAACTACAATGTAGCTAGGTTGAGTTAATTAGCCCAAAAGCGTTGGCTCAATTATGCCGAGAATTATTATCACCAATCTTCACTCCACCGAATAATTCTTTTCATATTCTTCGTGAATGAATCGGAACTCTTACTCCACCACGAATGGAGTTTCATCTTCTTCGTGAATGTATCAGACCTCTTATACGACAAATGTTGTTGCATTTGTCAACCGCTTCTCATTACAACTATAGCTTGAGATAAAAGACGAAGAAGAATGTGATTGATGAAGGGACTTGCTAGTAGTGCAAAGAGCAAAAAGGAGGATTACATATGAAACAAGCTAGAGGAGAAGTTAGTTAATTAACGGCCGTCAAGGAGAGGGCTAACGGCTTTGCAAGGACTAGGTGGGAGACTTGTCCTCCCTGTCGCAACTACTCGTTGCACGAAGCTCTCGATTCTCTGACCATTCGTCTCCGACAGCATCCTCTTGCCGCCAAACGGCAACGACTCGACCGCTCTCTGGTTCAAGATGTCTTCCATTGTTGTCGTCTTTGTTTCTCCGATCGCATTTGCCTGTCCGAAACAATCAATTTGAGCTAAAACACTTCAGCTTGCTACATTGATAAGTAAAACACTTGTACAGTTTCCCCAACCCTGTCACAAATGGAAGCTTAGATTCAATTTTTGGTAGAAGTAACGTGTTTGCGATCATCTTATCATCAGCCCTTAGATAATTGACCGAATTACAAGACGGATTCACTTTTAACCACATTTCATTTCACACACATCAGTTGATTCAACTCAAATTCATAACTAGGTGAGAATTGAGTCCACCGACTACAAGACAAGGTCCACCCCATTAACGAGGCGTTTCTTGTTAAAGAACATATCTTAATAAATTTGTCTAGGAAAGGGTCCTAGTCTCACGTGAACGCCTTTCCCACGCAGTCCCCCTCCGTTATCTTACACTACATGCTCTCCATTACGCCATTTCCCTTTCCAATTAAACGTACCGTAATTAGCCCCCTGGAATATCACCTTGAAACCCACATTATTCCATCATGCACAAAACATTGAGTAGAAACAGACATACGAATCTTACTACTGTTATGAACAACATAGAAACATGATTTACTCATACGAAGATAACAAATCCCTATCCATCAAGCATGATTATTTATCAATATTGAGCCAATCCTTCTCGAGAAATATATAGTGTAATTACGAACCTGAATTCTGACGTAGTCGGTGCGGTTCCAACAAAAGGCATTCCCCATCATCTGGTCCACCGTCTCCGAAACCCCATCCATCACGATCCCCATGACATCCCCCCTCGTCACCACCCCACCACCGACACCACCACTCTTCCCCCTCTTCCTCCACCACTTCCCCAAACCACACATCCCCCGGGCCAGCCCATCAAACCCGCGGCCCAGCCCACTCCTCCGGCCCAGCGCATCTCCTGCACATGCCGGCCCATTCCCGATAGACAGCACCGCCAAATCCTCAACCCCATTAACAGCCGGAAAATCCCTCTTATTATGAACCACGTGCATCACGGCCGCCGCCGTCGGATTATTCATAACCAAACCGCCATCAATACCCACACACCTCGTCGTCCCATCCACCGACACCACCTCGAACTCCGAAAACCTCCCTGGCGTGGCCGTGGTCGCCCGACACACCTTCCACAGCTCGAAATCAAACCCCTCCGACTCCGCCGCCCCCGCTCGAGAAAACACGAACGGGGCCGAGGTGTCGAGATCGTAGCACGGGATCAGGATCGGCTTCACCGTGTCACGAAGAGTCAATATCTTGCCGTCATCGCTTCTTGTCAGGGCTGATCTGATCGTTTTTTCGAAGCTGGAGGCGGAGAATTTGTTTTTGGAGCGGAGGAGAGGGAATGATGATTTGGGGGTGAAGAGGCGGGAGTGGTGGGAGGAGAGGAAGGAGACGGCGTCTCGGGCGGAGAAGAGGGGGCGGTTGTTGCCGTCGTCGGCGACGAGGAGGGCGGCGAAGAGGGCGCCGGTGCCCGTGCCGACGACAATGTCGAAGAAGTCGGGGATGCGGGCGGTGGGGTCGGAGGTCTTGGATTGGATCTGGGATTCCAGGTGGACGAGTGACGTGGCCGCCACGGTGGAGAAACCATTGCCGCCGTCAAGGGAGAGGATTCGGGTTTTTTTAGGGGTGTCGGTGGGGGTGGGGTAGGAGTAGAGCCATTTGTGTTCTAGCTTGGAGAATATTTCGAGGGTCATCTTGCTCATGAACTGGTCTTGATCGAAGTCCATTTTGGGGCAATGGAGGATTCTGACAATGTGGGTGTTTGGGTGGTGAGGAAACGAGGATATGATATGATCAGGGGAGGAGGATTGAACAGGGTGAGAGTGATGGGAGGGGGGAAATGGGAAATGTGTGTGCTTTGTGACGTGGTTTGAGGGAAAGGGAGAAGGGTAGGGGCCTGGTGGAGGAGGCGGAGGAGTAAGACTGCTGGGGGGAGGTGGTTATAAATACGAGAGAGAGGAGGAAGGAGGAAAGGGAGGTTGGTGAGAGATTCCAGGAATGGTGGTGGAGTTTACTTCCTCACTAATTACCCACCTTGTTTAAATTTCTTGGGTATTTCTATCACTTGTATAGAGCAAAATCCAATCATGTGTTGGAGCAATTTCAATTAAAATAAATATAATTATTGTTATAATTAATGTTAAAAAATGTTTTTATTCAAAATATGAAATTTTTGTTTCATTATTTAGTTTTATTTTAAAATAAAATGATTAACCAAATATTTTTAAAATTATAAAATTCTTGTTTCAATGTTTGTTTTTGTTTTAGAACCATATGATTCAAAGTGATTCTTAAATAAAAAGATAGCGTGATAAGTTTGACCACATACAAATTTGGTTCCAAATTTGATATTGAGTTTGACAAACTTCTATTTTGACATCAAATATAACTAATGATGGAAACTTTATTTTTTTGTTCTTTGGTGTCAAACTATAACAATGATATTACTTTTGATTAATGATTGCACTTGCTCTTAAATATAGTTCTATATATATATGGTTTGGTATCAAATTGAAAAAAACATAGTTTCAATCATAACCCAAGTTCATTGCCAAAATAAAATTGAGCCAATTTTTTTATAGAAAAATTGAGCTAATTTTAGTTTCAAATTTAGAATCAACTTGAATGTAGTCATCCTTATCATGTCAATTTTTCATCTAAGAATCGTTTAAAATTATGTGGTTTTATAATAAACTAAGTATTGAAGCAATGATTCTATAATTGAAACTATTTGATTTTAAAATAGAATCGTTTTAGGGTGATTTATTCAAAACTACAAAAAAGGAAAATAATTTCAAAAAAAATTACACAAGAGATAAAAATTTCAAATATAAAGCCCTACATTTCCTCCATTTCATATCCATCACCAACATCATCGTCGGACCTTTCATCGGAATCCGACGACGTCATCAGAATCTTTGTCGGAATCTTTGTCGTTAGAAGATGGTCCTCCTTCTACTCAACACAATAACAACAACCCAAAATAATACAAATACTTAATTGACGTTCTGTTTGAGTCATGGTTCTTCTGTCGCTCTATTTCCCATGTAAGGAAAACAAAAATACAGAGCGTCTTTATAAAAATACAAAACGCCTGAAGAAAAATAGAACGTCTGTATAAAAACACAGAACGCCTGAAGCAAAACAGAGCGTCTGAAATTGAGCGATAGATGTCCTTGTATCATGCTTGCATCACACAGCCACGAGAAATAGCCATATACATGCTGGGCGATGTCCTTGTACCATAGCAGCCCATCTCGTCGCCCACCTGAACCCAACCCACTTGAATCCGACTCTCCACGACCTTAAGAAGCATCCGAAGTCAGCCACAAGCACTTGCTTAGAAAGCTCATGAATGCAGATGGAATCCCTCATCTTATCCAAACATCCAACTGCATCTCCATCTTGTACATGAATCCCAAGTTAGCTCAATAGCACCACAATACCACACTTTTCCCGTCTTCCTTGTTTGCTTGAGTCTCTACAATCACTCTTTTCTTTCTCTATCAGCACACATCAAAACACATGCTCAGATAATAGAATCAACACTATAGTATATGAGTTTGCACCAACAGATCAAGATCATGATGCCAACAACAACAACAAAAAACACAAACCCAACGAGAATGGGGGTTTTGATGCCTATATTCCGAGATCAGGGAGTCTGAGACCGACTCCGAAGACCCTATCGTCGGAGAGATTGTGACAAGGTGAGAATCGAGGGGTCGAGACGGCGGCAATGGCAGAGGAGAAAGGGGAGGAGAGGAGGCGGAGGATGCACGGAGTGGAGTGAAAAGTGGTGGTGGTTGTGGCCAATTGGAGGAGAGAGAGGAGATTGGAGTGAGACTATATGTTTTTGGAATAATTTCTCCGTGTGTATTTTCTTGGGATTATTTTTTGAAACGTATAGTTTTTGATAATTATACCATCATTTTATTCTAAAATAGAACCAAATATTGAAGCAACAATTCTATAATTTAGATAAAAAAGATATTTTTTAACGTCAATTATAGTAATAACTACATTCATTTTAGCACTATGGTTGGACTTGCTCTTAGTGTATCATCTACGTGATATATGTTAGGCTGTATGGAACTACTCCCTCCGTCCTAGTTTAATTATAAATTTTTGATTATATGTATTTGCCGATCCAAAGATTGACTTGCATCTCGGGACAATCAAACATATTTTTTTGAAAAATTATTGTGAAACATTAATGATAATTTAGGTTATGTACTTTCACCTGACGTCAATGACGTAATTTTTCAATATCAATAAAAAAAATTATCCTTCTTAAAATGAGTGTTAAATAATAAACAAAAATAATAATAATCAAACTCTATAATTAAATAATTGGGATGGAAAACTACAGTAGAGTTTAAGGTAACAAATGATCGATGTTGCATGATATGGGATAGTATAACTGATCAACGGAGTGAAAACATGACAAAACAGAACTTTGGTCATGTCTTAGTGATGCATGTCACGGACTATCTAAGTGGAGAGGTTGGTCTTGAAAAATTCTTTAGAATTCTCCACAAACTTCATGACTCCTCCATACCTTTCTAGAGTTCTCTAGGGTTCTCCGGAATTCTCTAGAATTACCTAGAGTTAAGAAGAGTTCTTTAGAGAATTTTATGTAAATATCTTGAGAGGAAGAGTCTAGATGCCAAGCCTACAACTCTCCATGAAGTTATATATATAGGGGTGAGGTCTTTTGGTCAAACCATCTCATCTCATCTCATCTCATTCTTTCAAACACAAAGCATACATTGTAAGCTTCCAAGTGTTCTTAATACAAAGCTTGTTTCCAAGTCCAAAAACTCTCTTACGTTCTAAAGAATCACCTTTGAGTGACGAGTTAGGCTAAACTCGAGTGAAGGAGTGAGTAACTTGAGTGTCGCATGGGTAGTGAAATTCTAACCCCGTGACAGTTGGTATCAGAGCCTTGGTTCGTACGAGAGATGGATTCAAGCATTGTAACCGAGCACAGAGAGGAGATGGCCACCATGAATGTCACCATGCGCAAGGAAAGGGGCAAATCGAAGGATGCCCAAGCGGTCGTGGAGTCACGACTCTCGCAGATGGAAGAGATCGTGACAAAGGTGTTGGAGCGATTTGAGGATGATATCCCTTGCAACGAGACCATGGAGGCGCGGGAGGAAGACCTCAAAGGTGAGTTGCAAGGCATCCTCAATGCTTGTTTGGACAACCTTCGTAAAGAATTCCAAGAACAAATGGATGGCCTTCGTGCTGCTGTGGTCTCTCTTCAAGATGAGATCAAAGTGATTCGTGAGGATGCCACGCTATGCAAGGTCGCCATAGCGAACAACGCTCCTAACATGGGGTGAGGCACTCGGTTTGATCCACCCAAAGCGAAACCTTTCTCCGGAAAAAGGGATGCCAAGGAACTTGATACTTTCCTCTTCAACATGGAGCAATACTTTGAGCAGCTGGGGTTCGAAGATGAAGAGAGGAAGATCAAGACCGCGGCCCTCTTTCTTTCGGACAAAGCGTCAATGTGGTGGCATCGTCGCTATAATGATATTCAACCGAGGACGTTCACCCTTGACATGTGGGAAGAGTTCAAGAAGGATCTCAAGTTGCACTTCTACCCGCAGAATGCGCAACATGAGACGAAGAGGCAACTTCGTAAATTGAGACAAATCGGCACGATTCGAGACTATGTGAAAAGCTTCACGGAGCTGCTCTTCCAAATCTCGGGCATGACGGAAGACGACAAGCTCGTTTATTTTCTTGATGGTCTCGAACCTTGGGCTCAACAAGAGTTACAGCGACGCGTAGTGCAAAATCTTGCCAATGCCATAACAGCGGCGGAGTCTCTTGTTGAGTTCAAGAGGAACGATGCCTCGCGGAGCAAGAGTTTGAAGGGCAACTTTGAGAAAGGTGGAGGAGACAAGGAGGACAGAGGCAAACAACCATCCAACTCCTCCAAAGGTGGGTCGAGCAAGGGCGACAACCGAGGGTGAAGCAAGACCAACTCCAAGGACGCGGGGAAGTCCAAAGGAGAGGTGAAGTACTACTTATGTGATGACCCTCACTATGTTCGTGAATGCCCAAAGAAGAAGGCACTCACGGCGATGGCGGCATGGGAAGAGGAGGAACCCGTCCAAGAGCTGATCAAGATGGGATCGCTCCGGATCCTCAATGCGGTGAAGGCGTTAAAGGAGGAACCGTCATCAAAAGGGTTGATGTATATCGAAGCACGGATCGGGCCGTACATAACCCGAGCCTTGGTTGATACCGGGGCGACACATAACTTTGTCTCGTTGGAGGAGGCAAAGAGACTTGGTCTCCAAGTGGTTGAGAAAAAGGGCTTACTCAAGGCGGTAAACTCGGAGGCCAACCCAATCTATGGCGTAGCCCATGGTGTGCAGCTACACATCGGCGAATGGAAAGGAACGATTGATCTTTCGGTTATTCCTATGGATGATTATCCACTTGTCCTTGGGCTCGATTTCTTGGACAAGGTGAAGGCGTTTCCGATCCCCTTTGCTAGTGCCATGTGTATAGTAAAGGATGATGGAGTTTGCATGGTCCCGGTGGAGCGACAAGAGAAGACCAAGGGGAAGGTACTTTCGGCCATGCAACTATCAAAGGGACTTAAACAAGGAGAATAGACCTTCCTGGCCACATTGAAGGTCGACGAGGCCCCACAATTAGAAAAAGAGGTGCCACGGGAGATCACAAAAGTGCTCGAAGAGTTCTCCGACGTCATGCCGAAGGAACTCCTGAAGAAACTTCCACCAAGGAGGGAGGTGGATCACAAGATCGAGTTGGAGCCAGGGACCCGCCCGCCCGCAAAGGCTCCATACCGGATGGCACCCACGGAGTTGGAGGAACTCCGAAAACAATTGAAGGAGTTGTTGGATGCCGGCTTCATCCAACCCTCCAAAGCGCCCTATGGAGCTCCCGTGTTATTCCAAAGAAAGAAGAACGGTTCTCTTCGGTTGTGCATCGACTATCGGGCATTAAACAAGGTGACCGTCAAGAACAAGTATCCCATTCCATTGATTGCGGATCTATTCGATTAACTTGGACGAGCAAGATACTTCACCAAGTTGGGCCTTCAGTCGGGATACTATCAAGTAAGGATCGTCGAAGGAGACGAGGCCAAGACGACATGCGTAATGAGGTATGGCTCGTATGAATTTCTTGTCATGCCTTTCGGCCTTACAAACGCACCGGCTACATTTTACACGTCTATGAACAACATCTTCCATCCCAATCTCGACAAGTTCGTGGTGGTATATTTGGACGACATTGTCATATATAATACCACGTTGGAAGAACATGCCCAACACTTGAAGATGGTCTTTAAGGTTCTTGAGGACAATGAGCTCTATGTCAAAAAGCAAAAGTGCTCATTCGCCCGTCAAGAAGTTTACTTCTTTGGGCACAAGATCAAGGATGGGAAGTTGCTCATGGATGAATGTCAAGTGCGGGCTATCCAAGAGTGGGAACCACCAACAAAAGTTTCGGAGCTTCGTTCCTTCCTTGGGTTAGCCAACTACTATCGACGATTCGTGAAGGGGTACTCGGCAATGGTTGCCCCCTTGACGGATCTTTTGAAGAAAAATAAGACTTGGATTTGGTCGGAGGCATGCTCAAGGGCCTTTGAGGAAATCAAGAAGGCCATGATGGAAGAACCCGTTCTTAGCCTAGCCGATCAAACCAAGTCTTTCGAACTGTACACCGACGCCTCAGACTTTGCTATTGGAGGAGTTCTTATACAAGAGGGACACCCAATAGCATATGAGAGCCGAAAACTCAATGAGACGAAGAGGCGCTATACCGTCCATGAGAAAGAAATGACCGCGGTGGTGCATTGTCTTCAAATATGACGGCATTATCTATTGGGAGCAAAGTTCGTGGTCATGACGGACAATGTTGCCACGAGTTATTTCCAAACCCAAAAGAAGTTGACCCCGAAGCAAGCGCGATGGCAAGTCTTCTTAACGGAATTCGACTTCGAGTTTGCCTATAAGCCGGGGAAGGGAAACTTAGTGGCGGAAGTACTGATTCGTAAGACGGCGCTTACGACTCTATTAAGGTCCCAAAGCACCCTCTTGGAGCAAATCAAAGAGGGGCTCAAGCAGGATCCAATGGCGAGGAGTGTGGTACAACTCGTCAAGGAGGGGAAGACCCGTCGTTTTTGGCTCGAAGACGACGTTCTTTATACAAAGGACAAGGAGGTCTATCTTTCAAAATGGGGAAACTTGAGGAAAGAGATTGTTCGAGAGTGTCATGACTCTCAATGAGCGGGACATCCCGGAGTGCATCGCACTATGACCTTGGTAAGTGAATGTTACTATTGGCCGAATATGGAAGCGGACGTGGAGATTTATGTGCGAACATGTCTTGTGTGCCAACAGGACAAGGTGGAGCAACGTTCGCCGGGAGGGCTTTTGGAACCACTTCCCATTCCACCAAGACCATGGGAGAGTGTTTCCATAGACTTCATAAGTGCCCTGCCGAAATCCGAGGGGTGTGGGTCGATTATAGTGGTAGTCAACCATTTCACCAAGTATGCAACGTTTATTCCTGCTCCGACAGATTGCAAAGCCGAAGAAGCGGCACGTCTCTTCCTCAAGCATGTGGTGAAATATTGGGGAGTTCCAAGAAGCATAGTGAGCGATCGAGATCCTCGCTTCACGGGCAGGTTTTGGACGGAGCTCTTCAAGCTTTTGGGAACGGATCTCAACTTCTCTACCACCTTTCATCCCCAAACCGACGGCCAAACCGAATGGGTGAATGCTTTGTTGGAACTTTACTTGAGGCACTACGTAAGTGCTAATCAACGAGATTAGGCGAAGTTGCTCGATGTTGCCCAATTCTCCTTTAACTTATAAAAGTCGGAGGCAACAGGGAGTAGTCCGTTCGAGTTGGCTACAAGACAACAACCCTTGACTCCGAATTCGCTTGCGGGTGGCTACACGGGGAGTAGCCCCGCAGCTTTCAAGGTCGCAAAGGAGTGGCATGAATAAGCGGAGATGACTCGTTCCTACCTCAACAAAGCGACCAAGAAGATGAAGAAATGGGCCGACAAGCATCGTAGGCCTTTGGAGTTCCAAGTTGGTGATTTTGTCATGGTGAAGCTCATTCCCCAATAATACAAGTCGCTGAGGAAGGTAAATAAGGGGCTCGTTAGGAAGTACGAGTGACCCTTCCCGATAATCAAGAAAGTGGGAAAGGCATCTTATCACTTGGAACTCCCACCACAATTCAAGATTCATCTGGTCTTCCACGTAAGTCATCTCAAGCCATACCACCATGATGAGGAAGACCCGGATCGAGGCATATGAACCCGCGCACTAACAGGGACGGTGACCACTTCTTACGACAAGGAAGTGGAGGAAATCATGGTCGATCGAGAGATTCGGAGGTCAGGGATACCGCGCTACAAGGAGTATTTTATCAAGTGGAAGAACTAGCCAATGGAGGAGGCAAGTTGGGAGCTCGAAAACTCGTTGTGACAATTTAAGGATCAGATCGAGGCCTACAAGTCCGTCGCAACGAGGACGTCTGCGACATAGGTAGAGGAGCATGTCACGGACTAACTAAGTGGAGAGGTTGGTCTTGAAGAATTCTCTAGAATTCTCCACAAACTTCATGACTCCTCCATACCTTTCTAGAGTTCTCTAGGGTTCTCCGGAATTTTCTAGAATTACCTAGAGTTAGGAAGAGTTCTCTAGAGAATTCTATGTAAATATCTTGAGAGGAAGAGTCTAGATGCCAAGTTTAGAACTCTCCATGAAGTTGTATATATAGGGGTGAGGCCTTTTGACCAAACAATCTCATCTCATATCATCTCATTCTTGCAAACACAAAGCATACATTGTAAGCTTCCAAGTGTTCTTAATACAAAGCTTGTTTCCAAGTCCAAAAACTCTCTTGCGTTCTCAAGAATCACCTTTGAGTGATGAGTTAGGCTGAACTCGAGTGAAAGAGTGAGTAACTTGAGTGCCGCACGGGTAGTGAAATTCTAACGCCGTGACATGCAGCAGAGCTTTGTATAACGGTGGCCATCAGATATGAGGAACCACGTAAGCCATGACAGTCAGGTAGATTAAGACTGTAAGACCAATCAAGGTAATTAGTGCGGAGTAAATCACTGCAACGTGTCAGGTGTTTGATAGCCCTTTTTTTTAGTGTTTATGCAAACGCTGTTATATCTTTTTTTGATAGTGTTTTTTAATCATTTTTATATATTTAAAACTGTTATCATGGATTTTGGCCCAAAAAATCATAAATGAGACTATTATAACGTTTTTGTAACCGTTATTTTTGTCTAATTGTTACAGTAGATCGATATAATAGTGGTTTTTTTAACGCTTTACAAACGCTACCAAAGTGATATCTATTACAACACTTGCTAACGTTGTCAAAGTTATTTGGTCTTAATTATGTTAATGGGGGAAAATAATAAATGAATTGATTACCAAAAAAATTAACAAAATTTCATTTCCCCAATGATTAAGCACGAAATTTATAAGATTCAAGTTCTGATTTGAATCCTCCCAAACGCAAAATTGAAATGATTTTATTAAAATTAATCGTCGAAAGTTAGCAACCACCGGCCGATCACTGGAGGTTAATGGCATTTGTAAATACTACCGTAGGTTTTATTGTAGCGTTTTGAAACACTATTTTTATCAAGGATAGCATTTTTAAACGTTGTCATAAATTGTTATAGTAGTGCTTTTTTAAAGTGTTGTCATAACCAACGGAAACGCTGTCAGAGGTTATGATGACGACGATTTAGGCAACGATTGTCAAACTGCTCCTATAGATCTATAGTAACGATTTTTATACTTTTTGCAGTGTTTTTGAATCGCTATCATATGTATGATATGGTGTAATGAATGCCTAGTTTATAGACCATTTGCAATAATTTCTTTATCTTTATCTCTAAAATACAATATTATAATGTCATTCTCTCTATATAGGGTTCCAATTTTTGATTCAATCATCCAGTAAATTTTCTGTACCGATCCCATATATAGAATTTCACATTTTTCATATATTGATCACTTGCACTAGATTATGTAATAAAATAAAGATTTTATAAATGAAAAAAAATAGAGTGATGATGTGGTAAAAAGTTTAAAAGATGTTGAAAAAATATGTTGCAATATGTATTGATGTATAAAAGTTATGATACGCGATAAAAAAATTCGATAAAATTATCATATCATTCTCTATTTTTGTACATCAATTTACTGTAAAATTATGCATAATGAAGAGTAAAAAATAGAAAAAAACTATAGAGATTCTTATGCAAGTGTAAATTATAGAAAAAAATAGTAAAAACCTCAATTTAGTATATTTTATAATATTATACTCCCTTCGTCCCAAAATAAATGTCACAAATTAACCGACATGGGATTTTATGTGTGTGCTGAATTTTTGTGGAATTTGATGAAGAAAAAATATTTTTTTTGACTCGTAATCTTTTTGTTCCAATGAGAACAATCAGAACTCTAAAGTTAAGCATCTGAAAACCAAAGTCTTGAGTGGGAATTACTGTAACAAATGTGAGGACAAAATGAATATATTGTTGGTGAGTTCGATTGATTGTATATTTTTTTAAGATAAAAACTTTATAAATAGGATATGTTTTAATTATTGTGGGACATTTAAAAAGGTAAGTGTTGTATTCATAGTGGGACGGAGGGAGTAATAATTTTTCAATTTCAATAATAATATTATTTTATTTTATTTTAGTTAAAATAAATCAATTTTTAAATATTTGTACATTTTGTATTGCATAAACTGTCCTTTATAACGAAAATATTTTTTTGTATTATTTTAATGGTATAAAAAGCATGGGGAATACAATCTTGGTTCCCCAAATATAGAAAAAAATATAGGATATAAAAAATCATATATGGATAGAGATATGGATAGAAAATCTGTTGCGTGACTTATTTTATGATAAATTTTTTATATATAAGGATAAAAAATCATATCGAGAAGCTGTTGCGAGTGCTTCGGCGCGAGTAGACAACTCAGTGAGAACAGAATAAGTCAAATTTACTATGTACACAGTCACAAAATATCACAACGCAGACAGAACAACTATTTTAGCTAGCATTAGGGTCAAATTTGAAGGTTAGTTGATTTAAATTCAAGAGTAAAAGAGTGTCTTTTGAGTGGATCACATTGATCACCAAAGAAAAAGCGGTGGACGTCTGGAGTAGAGATCAGTCGACATTGCCGCCAAAACCATACACTACAAGTCTCTATGTTAGATTTGCTTCATTGTTTTCACTATTCTTGAATCACTTGGGTGATACAAAAACATGACCAAATTCTGCAGACCGAAAGCATAACGATTAAGTGTTTTGGTTCAGATATTGCAAAGCAATACTCAGCATTGCTTAATTTGCTGACTGATCTACAATTAACAAGAACAGGGTGATTGACCTTAGTTGATTTCCAAGCATATGTACTAGAAGTTCAAATTAACAGTCTACCCGAGCTCTGCTTCTATATATGTTGCAATTCAACGCACCGTATATCTTACATTATCTATCCCCCCGAATTCTAGTCAAATCTACTTTCTTACCTCAAGGTGAAAAATATTTTGATGCCAAGGACAGGGACTTCTGGCAAAACAAACATTGAATATGTATGTATGGTTAGTATAAGTTTCCCAATGTGAGATCCAGATTGATCCGACGCTGGCCTGCAGCAAATAGCATAAATATATGGTAAAATTGTTGGGTTCATCAATCTCTCTTTATTTACCCATTAACTAGCCAGCCTTCGCATCCCGTGCATGCACAGCATCAACAAATATTGTAATCTATAGACAATACTGTTCATAATATATACAGAGCAGGTGAATGATGTAGACAAAATATTTCCGTCATTTTCTCACTATAAAAGAAAAGGCAACTTTACAACGGCAAATAATTGCGACGGATCCATCGCAAAATGCTGTATACTACGACGGATCCATCATAAAAGAATATAGAAAAAAGAAAATTAAAAGAAATAAAATTACGACGGAAAGTCAAGATCCGTCGCAACCCTATAACAAAACTATGACGGATTCCGTCGCACACTTGCATAGGCAAAAATTATGATAAAATATTAACAACGAATTAAGTTTATGTGACGGATTCCGTCGCAAAATCACGCTTTATGCAAACTTTTTCCCCCAAATTTTTCTAAGTGTAGTGAAGACAGCATATCTGCGACGGGTCCGTAGCAACAACACAATGTTTTTGGACGGATCCGTCGCAGTACACTTAGAAAGATTTTATTATACGATATTATGTTTAAGGTTGTTCAGGAAAAATACATCGAAGTGGGTGATAAAATATAAATTTCATTAGTATTTCATTAATAAAATTTCATATTATATATTATGAATTAATTTATCGTACCTGAATTGTAAATGTATCAAAGATATATAAGACAATAGTGCTATCATAATTAATGATTCGATTATTTCTTATCTTGTAAATAATGATATACATGATTTATATCTCGTTTATTCGGTTGTGATATTTGGATGATGAATGTAACGTTTTAAACCTCGGGCATACGGTTAAGGGTTAGGGATTATGTTTAGGGTTTAGGGTTTGGATTATTTTTAATAATTATATTTATACGACGGATTCCGTCGCAAATACTATATTTGCGACGGAATC
>JAOVYX010016040.1:0-25847 GCA_035668315.1 Drosera spatulata | reverse complement strand
TCGCCCCAGTTTAGTCCTGGATACAGTCCATCATCGCCTGTATACCTTTCTGGCCCTGGATATAGCCCAGCATCACCGGGTTACAGCCCCACTTCGCCTTCATACAGTCCTAGCTCACCTGGCTACAGCCCGACCAGTCCAGCTTATTCTCCTACAAGTCCCTCTTATTCTCCGACATCTCCGAGTTACAGCCCTACCTCACCAAGCTACAGCCCTACTTCACCTAGTTACAGCCCTACGTCGCCAAGTTATAGCCCTACATCGCCTACATATAGTCCTACATCTCCTGTCTACAGTCCAACATCTCCTGCCTACAGTCCGACATCTCCTGCCTACAGTCCAACTTCGCCATCATACAGTCCGACTTCACCGTCCTACAGCCCGACGTCTCCATCCTACAGCCCGACGTCTCCATCCTACAGTCCGACTTCTCCCTCTTACAGTCCTACCTCGCCGGCTTACAGCCCAACATCACCTGGTTACAGCCCGACATCTCCTAGCTATAGCCCGACCTCTCCCAGTTACAGCCCAACATCTCCAAGTTATAATCCATCTGCGAAGTACAGTCCATCGCTTGCCTATTCCCCCAGCAGCCCTAGAATATCACCTTCGAGTCTGTACAGCCCTTCCTCTCCAAATTACAGGTAATTGGGGGTAGTTTCTTGCTGTTGGTTCGGACCCTTTTGGTTTTTTCTATCCTCTGCTTAATGCTTATACTAAGTTCGGGTTCAGTTACTGTGTTATGATTTTCAATCATTATGCATTGATTTATTTATTATTTTATTTTTTTTGTAGCCCCACATCGCCATCATACTCGCCTACCTCGCCAACATATTCTCCATCAAGCCCAGCTTCGAGCAGGTAATTCACATTGACAATTCTTTTTCTGATAAATTCTGTGTTAGAGCTGAGCTTTTCTGCCTCTCCGTGCATCTTATGGGAGACCACGATCATAGAAGGGGCTTGTTTTAGAAAGGAATGCTAGAGCAGCCTAGATGGTTCGTCATTTTTGTCAATCTGAGCTAGATCTGATCTATTGTGCTTGATATAATATATTAGTAATGGTGGATGGCTTGGTCTCTGTTGACTTGTTAGCTGGCGTCTTTTAGGCCATGTCAAGTATCCTGCATTTTTCACGTCAGAATAGACTAGAAGCGTTGCGTTCAAGACACTTATGAAGATCTTATAATATCCAGTGCTTCAGATGTCCTGAGATGCTTATTGTATTTTTGGAGTCGTCCTACGGTCTTACCTTAATGTTTTGTTGTCGTCGAATAACATAGCTATTCTCTCTTGTTTTCCTCCTTCAGTCCATATACTTCTGGTGCAAGTCCGGACTACAGCCCCAGCTCTGCACAATACAGGTAAACCTTAGATTTCATTTTATCTCAACACTCTTTCCATCTAGAATAATTTACTATTGGTTCCCAGTTAGCACTCAAATTTCGGGAAAATCATCTTTATGCGGATGATTTTCAACTTAGCTTTTGCTTCCGGTTGTGCAGTCCGAGTGCAGGATATTCACCTAGCGCACCCGGCTATTCTCCATCATCCAGCAGCCAGTATACTCCTCAGATGAGCAACAAGGACGACAGAAGCACTCGTTAGCTGTAAATCTCTGAAGGTTAGTGTGCTTCAATTTTTGCTATGCGGTAACCAGCGTTGGATATCCCGCCAATGTGCGGTGGATAAGTCCCTGGTTTATGTGCTGTTAGCTCGCAATGTAGAAGACTGCATTCTGATGGCGATGCTTCTTCTGGTACAGCGGCTTCTCATTCTCTTCCACAGCTTGTCTCTGCAACAATATATCCATAATGCGAAGGTCGCTTTGTATTCGTGCAACGAAGAGCGTTTGAAATTTCACTTAATTTTGGCTGAATGTAGTTTGGTTCTGATTGTAATTTATGTGATTGCTATCAGTGTGAGCTGCAGTCTTGCTGTTTCATGTAAGTTCACAATTACAGCGCTTGGATTGTTGGATTTTTGTCGGCTGTAACATAACTTTATTCAGGATTATCTCCTCTCTGTATCCTTTCATGCTTGAGGAATGTCTTCACGTACATGTATGAATGGCATTTGCTAAAGTTGATTATTAGCACGCCGTCTATGCCTGACTACATATTCGTACGTCGACCAAAATTTTCTGGCCCGATGGTAATGATGGTTGCACAAATGTTGACTGATCCTTACACATGAATGGATCCACACAATGGTGGATCGCAAAATGGAAATCAGAAAGTGATGTGGAACGGCTGAATTGAAGAGTCTATAAAATTGAAGAAATTCAACCATCAATTATCACTGGTTCAATCAATTATGACAATAATGGAAGGAACAAAAAACAAAAAGAAAACAAAAGGACAGAATGAGAAAAGAAAATTGGCAAAAGAGGGATTGAGGCTCTCATCCAAAACCTCGTACAAGTAAGTTTCTATTTCAGCATCTTTATATACGTTGACGAGTTTCTTGAATCACCGTGAGCTTCTTTTTTTCTTTTTTTTCTTTTTTCAATCTTTTATTTATATCTGGAGATTTGCGGAGGAAAATCTTCAAAAAAAAGAGAAGCTTGTGGATGCTCATGAGGTCCTGATGATGAGGATCTTCTTCGTAGTTAAAACTGTTATTATTACAGGTCTTTTGGCCAGAAGAAGTGATGGAAACTCTGGCTGCCTGTCGATAAACTTAGGCGGTGAGCTATTTCTAATGAAGCTGATATGCTGAGAAAATGTGGCGCGATTTAGCTGAGAAAACGTGGCGCGATTTAGCTGATATGCGAGTTAAAAGTTGCCTGCAGTCAAACCGTTGCATGACTTATTGAACGAGGGATTAAGGACTCCCACTGTCCGATAACGTTGCATGACTTATGTCTCTGTCCTTTTCGGATCATGAAGGGAAATAACTGGATTTGTTGTTGTTATTGCTATGTCTGTTGTGTTTGTCTCGACATTTCGTAACTGTAAGATCTTGTAGAATTTGCTCCGTGATTAGCGAAGTGTTCAATGAATGGCCATAGTGTGAATGAGCCAAGAGTATCTGCCCCATTTCCCAAGCATCGTTTTCGATCAACTAAATTTGGATATTGTGAAATCATAACGTTTGATCTTCTTTGGAAACTTGACCTTGGTATCATCCTCTTGAAAATCGAAACCGGCCTTTGCGGAAACCATGGCGTCACACCCTGTTGGAACTCATCGTCTCTCGTTGTTAACAATTTCATTCCGTTTGCAAATTGTAAGTCATTATGACCGAAGTAACGATGAATGTGTGATATCATCTTGTAACTTAGTTATTGTGTGGACTGATATCACGTCGTCATGTAAGATATAGCATCTCGAGGATCTCCTCATGTAAACTAGGAGAAAAGACTTACAAACATATGTCATGACACATCAGTCTATACATGTTACATTTCGTCATTTGATCGACCACGTCCGGTGACAGCTGCACCGATTCCCGGTATCCGTTACCCCAACCAGAATCAAGCCATTAAAGTTATTTTTTTTCCATATTGGAAACTGTTGCTGGTGTAGAAAGAGATGAACTAGAAGACTCTTTCAAGGGGCAAAAAATCAAACGAAATCATGGAAATTCAATGGAGTATAATGTGCAAGGCTTAAATGCTCTGGCCCCCATTTGGTAGCAGTGGTGCCTTAAATGACTCCCTTTCATCATATATTTCCTCCTCATCTTCATCATCAAATATTCCATGAAATTTTTATTACCATAGTTTTCATGTTATTCTCTATTTGATCTGATCTTGATCTGATCAAGTCTCCTCTTTTCCATATGATAGTCCTTTCACAAGCATTCTTGTTGGTGTCGGTGTGCGTACGCCACAGGTCACAGACTCTGTGTGACGGGATACCTGGGTAGTAGTTGTTCTTGTCGTTGTCTGTGCGTGTGCGCCTCTGTGTGATGAAATGTGCTATGCGATGTTGGTTTGAAATAGTTTAAACTGTGATATTGGCCAGGTTCACTCAGGAACAAGAAACATAGAGCGAAAGATTAGCGCGATAGGCGGCGGTTGTTTACATCGCGTGTTGTTGCGTTTTCGCGGTTTTCTGATTGAGCCGTGCCAATATCCCAGTTCTATTTCATGTTCTTGGTTGTGTACAATGGTGAAGGACTGTATGTATTTAGTGCGATCTGAGTTTGGTTTTTGGCTTGTTAACGAATTATTTGTAAGTAAAAAAGAATTAGTTTAGTGATAAATCGCTCACTTCCTGACTTCGCAACAAGAATCTCATATGGTAAGTTTCTTTGTGCTTTACCTCATTGTTCATCTTTGGATCAGTTCATAATTCAAGTATATTTGCTGTCATTTTTTTACACATTGCACGTCTCTTGATAGATCTTCGGCGGTTGGGTTCCAATTTGGCTGTAAAATGTTATTTCATTGATAATCCAACTGATCCATTCTTTTGGTAATCTAGGGTCGTCGAATCCCTTGTGATCACCGTTACATAACCTTTGGATATCAAAAAAGTGATTGATCGAGTTGCTCAATTAGGGATGTTGAAAGTAATGGCATGATTCGCTCCATTAAGGTCGGTCTATACCTAGGTGGCTAGGTTGTACAGAAGAATGTAACGTCTTTTACTCCTATGAGGTGACAACAAGTTCTTAACTTGATTTATTATAACATTGTTGAAATAATTCACATTATTTACATAGAAATATATAATTAATAATGAAATATGTCTATTTTAAATACATAAAAAATCTCAAATATTTTAGAATTTTGTGTCCTGATAATATTAAACTACTTAAGTAATTGTTATCTTATAATGATGTTTTATTAACGAACAATTATGTAACAATATGAAACAAATATATGATGTTATTGGAACAATATATATGAGATAATGAAAAGATATTATGAATTATATTAAATATAAATCATGAATATTGTGTCATTAATGTAGAATCAATCAAATTTGATATCAAAATAAATCAAACTTTATCAAGAAACTCAAATATAGTCTCATTTATATTTTTGAACAGACGTTGTTTCAAGTTCCTATGATAGAGTTATCGTAAGTTTAGTGTATTTGTTTAGCTATTGTATGATTTATTTCGTTAGAGATACATTATTTGATGGTTGGTTGCTTGGATTGTTTCTTATGCCAGTCAATATTGTAAAACTGTGAAGAGTCATGAGCAATTAATTAGTTATTATGGATTGCCTACACATTTAATGCATGGCCAATCAAATTTGTTATCAAGTAACTCAAATCTAACATTATATATTTAAATAGATTTTCACTATATGGGCCAATCAATTTTGATTGAGTAATCAGACCTTTTGTTATTCTTGTATTTCCATCTTTATCGAGGTCGTCTTTCACTTTGTATCTCGTTCTCCGAGGTAGAAATCATGATGAATTTTAAAACTAATGAACCTCTATGACACAAAATCAATCATTGTCGTCGTGTGCCTTCTCATTCCTAGTCATACTCATTTGAAATGGAGGTTGTCAATGTTCTAATACAGCAATCACATCCTTACATCATTGTAACGAAAAATAAATGATGATTGGCTCTTTTTCCCCTTGATAGGCTTAAAACTCTTAGTGTAATATAGCTCATTGGTGAAGAGTCATTGTATATGCCTGTCGGTGGAGTGCTCAATATCAAAACACGTGCTTACACGATGTCATTGCTTATATAAAAAAGTGAAGAGTGATCGTGGATAAAAGAAAAACAAGAGTCATTGTAAGTCATTATTAATAAGTTATGTCATTATTATAGACAATTATGGATAAGTCATGTCAGTAATGCATGATCGATCAAACTTGATATCAAAAAAAAATCAAACTTTGATATCAATAAACTCTAAATTTGTTATATATATATATAAATAGAAATAGATGTTTGAAAAGGAGGAATTGACATATTGTTTAGTTTTAAAGTATTCCATCTATCCCATAATATCGTTTATAATTTTTTATTCGGATCGTCCTAAAATATAAACAACCTATCCTATTTAATAATTTTTTCACCTAAAAAATATCAACATAAATCATCGTCTGTCACATTACATTCATTATCTCCTTTCACAAGTGTCACAATAAATTCCATTATCACTTGAAAAATATTCTTTTTCATCAAATCCTATAAAAATTCAACCCATATAAATCCAAATGACGGATTATGCTGGGAGGTATGTTATGGGACGGAGGGAGTATCATTTTGAAGTGAAGAAATAGTTTAACAAGCGATGCAAGCTTTGCATCTCCAACCAGAAACGTTTCAATACATGCCATGGTCGAGGCTCTAATGCCACTAGGCAGGCTCAGATTGTTGGTATAACAGAGTAGCGATTCGGACATTCAAACACAGACAAACTGGTTAACTCACAAGGGCAATGACTCATTCCTTCAAATAAGCATTCCTTGTGTTGCGTATGATGTATAGTTCTTTTATGGTCGTTGATTACTGTTTTCAAACAAGAATTTGAATTCAAGATTTTCCTGATTTGTTACCACGAGGCGGTCTTTTTCTATCTATGACATGTTCGGACAAGTATATGGCTAGAGGCGATCAAGTTAAGAAACTTGAGCAAAAGTGCCTCTCGATGGATCACAGCTTAGCCGTTTAGGGGTTTCAAAAATGACTACGAAGTAGACTTATCCCCACTTTGCGCGGGATTAGAGTGATTCTAAAGCAATCATCCCCACTCTAGTTGAGCTTAAAATGATTAATACAGTATTCCTTTACGGACATTCAAGTATCACATCAGAATTGCAAAAAACTTACATCTTTGCATATGACCAACGAATCATTCTATACATTATCAATTATTTTCAAACATAAAATTCATTTAGTAGTTCACTAGTTTCATACTAAGACTGTCGTGGTATGTCGAAGTAACCCCGCTCGTTAATCGTTATAACTCGTGAGTCATGACCGTCCGATTCCATGATCTTCATTTCGACTAATTATACACATCCTTATACTGTAGAATTAATATCCTAATTTAGGTTTCGAGAACTAATAACCCACCTAAGGTCAAGTAGACCATCATGTTTGCATCCCAATTTGGCGAATGATTTGGATACCCACCTACTCCGTCCCTAGTTCTTGATTCGGTGTAACGGATAATAGCTACGTGAATCATTCTGGCTTACTATCACAAGATCAGATATTGACGTCTTTCCCACGATAGATATATCTTTCGAAATCGTACTTTTTATGTTATTCAATATAAATTTCATATATATCAATTTTCGATCCGAATCAACACGTTATAATTTTCACGACATGAAGAGAATATTGTATAATTTAACACTATAACTCGATAATAAATCGTCCTGATGTAAAATAATGTGTTATATAGCTTGATCATCATAGTTTCCCGTGAGATATATACGAAATACGTGGAGGATCATCATTAAAACCATCATACTTGCCGACCACCGATGAACTGATCGAATTAACCAACCAAAGTGAACTTCAGTCATTATGTATTGAACCGAAGCAAAAGCCTCAATAATGATCGGACGATAGTAAAAAGTCATAGCAAATCCCGTAGCTACTTGTACTAAAAAACAAGTCAGAGTAATTCCCCCTAAACAATAAAATATGTTCACATGAGACGAAACATATTTACTAATTATATCATTTGCAATCGCCTGAATCTCGAGATGTTCTTCGAACCAATCATAAACTTTATTGAGATAGGTAAATCAGGAGGACTCCCCCTCTGAGAACTGTATATGAGAATTTCATCTCATACAGCTCAAGCATAAATATCCAACTAAACTACTTGATCCATATGGAGTAGAAAGATTTTAAGTATTCAATTTTTTCTCCTCTGAATTGAAATAAAGATAGAAAGTAAAAAAATCTGAAGGTTTATCTTTTTTTTGATAATAATGCCAATAATTCAAGTCAGCTCAGTTCTCTTTATCTTGTTCTTACTACAGGCATCTTGAATCGTCCCTTTATCTATTTTTTTTCTTTGATTTCTTATTCTTCTTTGTTCGAATGTGACCTTTACTATGTCTTGTTTTATCCTTGCTAGGAATTTCTCTTGTTAAGACCCTCTGAATCGATTGAAACCTCATATTCATATTAGAACCACGATGATTCAATAAAACAAAACAACTAGGCTAAGCCCAAAGATTCCCTGAGTCAGAACCGTTGGATGATCACTTATTTACTAGTTGAGTAACCTATTTGCTGTTGACACAAACTTTTCAAGTATTGAAATATTATTTCATTGACGAAATTGGGAAGATTTTTCCTCCCGATCCATATAGTAACGTAATTTTGGATCCATCCAAATTAAATTGGTATTACCTTCATCACAATTCCTGGGGGGAGGCATCTCCAAAAATAAATCTTGGATAAGTTCTTTGTGAAAATATATGTATAGCAAAAAAAAAACCACATTTTAAGTCGGGTCAAATTATAATTGTTCAAGACGATTCAGTAATAATAAGATCAGCTAATACCAATTTGGCTACCCCCGAAACAACTCTTCATGGGTATTATGGAGAAATTATTTGTGAAGGAGATCCATTAATTACACTTCTATATGAAAGAGCGAGGTCTTCTGATATAACGCAAGGTCTTCCAAAGGACGAACAAGTTTTAGAAGTTCGTTCGATTGAGTCAATCTCGATGAATCTAGAAGAGCGGATTTCGAATTGGAACGAGGGTATAACAAAAAGTCTTGGAATTCCGTGGGGATTCTTGATTGGGGCTGAGCTAACTATAATGCAAAGTCGTATCACTTTAGTTAATAAGATACAAAAGATTTATCGATCCCAAGGGGTGCAGATCCATAATAGGCATATAGAAATTATTGTACGACAAATAACATCAAAAGTCTTGGTTTGCGAAGACCAAATGGCAAATGTTTTTTTTACCTGGAGAACTTATTGGGTTGTTAGAGAAACTCGGACTATATATCATACCATTTTAAGAGATTTTTCAATTGCATGGACTTGATTTTTGTATTTAGCACAAATCCCCTCATCAAGCTCGTCAAAGATATAAGTAATCGTATTACGAAAATGAATTTGTTCTTCGAATACTAATTCAACGAATGGTCTTACTGTTCGATGAAGCATATTTTCATTGGGATACCTATCTTCGTAGAGATCTAATGTTTCAGATTTTTTCCGTTCTCTTTGCATCCCTTCGATTAGTAATATTGCTAGTACAATATCAAGGTAAAGATGGATCAACTCATTATCTGGACAGTCTCCTTTTATCTTATAATGTTTCCGTCTCATAAATAATAATAAAGAAAAGTTTTATTCGTCGTAGAAATAAAAAACCTTCATGGTATTCAAACAGTAAAGTTACCTTACAATTTGCACAACTTTATGTGGACAATGGCTTTCATAGTTTCAGAATGAACTTACCGATCCACATCACAAACTCATCAATCCACCTCAGAGATTTTATTTCATACCAATCTCAAAATTTTGCATTCAACTACTCTCATCTTTTCTTTAGGGGAAAAAAAAAAAAAACCACTACTCTCATCTTACTCACTATAAATCCCTCGTCTCAAATCCCCAAATCCACAACTCTACCCAATACATAACCCACCAAGAACAAACACATCAATGGCAACAACAACTACTCTACACCATTACCACCACTCTCCCCGTCAATTCCCATTGCTTCTTCATTCCACAATCATATGCCCAATTAGAAGCCACAAGCCCCACAAGGATCGTAATCTTCTGATCCATTGTAACCCTCAAAACCCTAGACCAGGCTGCAGGGTTGATGGATTCAGGTGCTTGGTTTAGTTGTTTGATGGTTTTGGTCGCCTGGGTAGTGTTAAAATGTGATTAATTTTGATGGGTTTGATTCAACTTGGGTTCTTTTGCAGTGTGGTGAGGAGTGGTCCTTTGGGGAGGGACTTGGAGGGTGTTGGTGCTCCGACTTCGGTGCCGGTGCGGGTCGCGGTGGAGTTGATTCAGGCTGGGCATCGGTATTTGGATGTCAGGTGAGGGTGGTGCGGTTAAGTTTTGATTCCTTTTGGTTGTTTTTTTTAGAAACATGAGGTTCACATCAGAATAGACCCAAGTTCTATTTATATTTATATTGATACAGACTTTATCCAAATTTCAATGTAGGTTTAGTATCTCTGACATCTTGGTGCTGAGTTTTGGTGTCATCTGCATTTGTGTGAAACTGGGGTTTGATGAGTAGATGCGAATTGAGAGATGTTATTTGGATCAAGAACATGATTAGTGGAAGATTTATGAATTCTTGATCGTGTGGATAGGATCATAGAAAGCCATAGTTTGATGCTAGTGCTATATTTGGATTGGGCTTGCTAATAGTCGTGTTACTGAATTTGTGCTCTTACCCTAGTGAAGATAATTGAAGAAGTAGTGTTACGTTTTGTTTTCTTGATGGGAATTGAGCCTCGGGGAGGGATGTGTTCATGCCTCCCATTATGAGCAATGATACACAGGGGTGGAATGTTATCTTCATTTAAGTGAACGGCAATGTATGATCATTATGTAGCTTCTTGTACTCCCGTGGCCATTATGATCCATGGTCTCCGTAGATACTAGCGATAACAAAGTCAAAGAGGTTATGCTTGAGTACTAAAGCAGTCCATTCAATCGCATGTGAATTATTAAAGAGTGATTCCTATCATCAGCACTTGTTCTTATTCTTAGTTTTATCCATGAACCCTGTACACGCTCTATGTTCTGTTATGTGATCATCTTTAGACCAGTCATAATTATCTGTATGAATGTTGGGAGATAAAGTGCAGCTGCATATTGCTGCAGAGTTCTATGTATTGTCCTTAATGTGACTTCCAAGATTCCTGTTCAAAAGGATCATGTATCATCTCATTACTCATATATAAATTCCTGTTCAACGTAGTAACTTGAGTTTCATGCATTGCCCTAAATCATCCCTGTTATTGTCTTGGTCTAACAAAACTTAGGAGTCCTATTGCTGACTACGCAAGTATATTCAGCTCATTCCATCGGTGGCCAGGGAGAACAAAGATTAGAATACTTATATGAGGCACAAAGGACATATTTATGTTGGGCAAGAGAGTTTACATAGGGCATATGGAGTATCCGCGTTAATAGCAAAAGATGTTTGGTATATAAGAGGAGGCCAGCATAGGTAATAGGGAGAACACACATATGTGACAACTTGCTACGATGAGAACCTTCCTTCATCCTGAATATAGGAAAAAGATTCATATGACTGGGCCACCTAGTGAGATTCAAGGGTAGGTAATGATGCTGCATTCTCATATTCAGTGATGCTGCACTGCATTCTCATCTTTGGCGATGATGCAGCTCATTGAGGCAGTGATGCTCGGTCTCCTGCGTATTCGATATTCAAGTGCCATAGCTCTGATGACATCCTTTATGCGCTCAAGCCTGCTTTCCAATTATTGATACATAGTTCTGTACTGCTTACTATCATCCATTGAGTGGATGTGTTCATCTGTTTGGTTTAGCCATTAAGCTATCGAGTAATGGTAACATGTTTGGATTGCAGGACTCCAGAAGAGTTCAGTGCCGGTCATGTACCTGGGGCTGTAAATGTCCCTTACTTGCTCAAGTTTGGTTCAGGTTAGGGCCTTCCCAGCACCCTAATCCCTGTGTGGCCAGGGCCAGGGCCATATGCGTTAGACTCTAGTTTTTCTAGGAACGAGGAACTCCGATATTTTCGAACTCCAAAGCTATTATGTTCCCAGTTCCTCTGATGCCATTGATGTAACACGAGTTGTCAAGTGATAACTTTCTTTGATGGTGGATAGCTCCATTTAGGGTATCCATTGCTAAACAATCGCTTGAATATCAGTCACTTGTATGGTTGTAAGGTTATGTTATTTCTTGACTCGTCTTTTGGCCGTTGCTCAGAGATCAACCCTTTTACAGGTTCTTTAAGGTATTTGATCCGGGTGAGAGCTTTATTATGTCCTGTTAATCATTGCAGGAATGGTGAAAAACAACTCGTTTCTTGAGGGTGTTGCGTCTGCTTTCGGCAAAGATGATGAGATAATTGTCGTGCGTATATTTACAATCCATCATCTTTCCTTCTACTATATGTTCGCTTCTTATTCCTGTTTATTTTTGCAGGGATGTCAGAGTGGGAAGAGATCTCTCATGGCTGCTGCTGTTCTTCTATCTGCGGTAAGCATATCCTTTTAATTTTCGTGATGGTTGGCTCTCGGCTTAATTTTTTTCCGGTTTGATATTTCTACAGCTATACAATTTTGTTTTCAATTATCCTGTGAGTTTCTCTTCTGTTGGGAGTCTTGATGATTGCTTCTATCGTCACTTGTTTAGGGCTATACCAACATCACCGATGTAGCCGGTGGTTATGCTGCTTGGTTGGAGAATGGCCTCCCGACGGAGTAAAGTTCAGTATCAAGCGAATGGGTGGTTTCCAAGGCAGGAAATGCCGAGACGGTACATACACGTTAAATGACACATCCAAGCTTACTCGATTATCGTATGCTCTTTCGTTTCCCATTAACAATAGTGTGCTCAACTTTGTCAAAACTTCGGTGACATATACTTGTAAAGGCTACATGTCTTTTCTTGATAACCAGTGTATATAAATGCGGCATTACCACAGTAATCGAGGCGCAAATGGTTTTAAGAAGTTTGTTGTGAAGACCATGGTATAGTATAGAGAAACATTAGCCTTTCTGGTTAACTGAGAATTTGCTCCTATACCCATAGGTTGAGTTTAATTTTCGGCTGTTTCACCGGGCAGATCTTGTGTCTGGCTCGACCGTTAGTGCAATCCACGATCCTGCCATGAAGAACGATGAGACAAAATTTGCTCTTCCTCGTTCATCTTGATATCAACTGTTTATTGTCGAACTGCTGCTGCATTGTGGCGCACTCGAATGTTCAGTCTTGTAAAGCAGCAAATCGGAAGCGTTTAGTCTTATACGGGACTAGAAGGGCAAGAAATAATAGATTGCGGATGCAAGACCAGCAATATTGGTCCCTTACAACATCTAGTCAGACCATTCTAATATACGATGAAATTACAATTTCATTTGTTGTTTTGCAGTACAGATATATCTGTATTCGAGATATGCAATGTGCATTCGAAATATGGCACCTGTATTCTCCGTGGCTTAGAAAAAACGGGTTCGCATTTTCAGCCGCATGTTACTTGCACCGTTGTCAAAAGTGCACATGAAGAAAACGAATATCTTATCACCATGTTATGTGCCTTTGACAATGAAAGGGAAAAAAAAGGAGAAGTTAAACAAGACACATAACAACACAACATGAACCACTTTACAACATCGTCATGCATCTCATCTCCCATGTGCTTCGTGGAATAGGTTTTCTTGCCCCCCTCTTGCTTTATAATCTTTTCTGCTTCTTTTCGCTTTCCAGCTCA
The DNA here is from genome assembly GCA_035668315.1 of Drosera spatulata. Taxonomy (NCBI): domain Eukaryota; kingdom Viridiplantae; phylum Streptophyta; class Magnoliopsida; order Caryophyllales; family Droseraceae; genus Drosera; species Drosera spatulata. Next base: position 12,470 of record JAOVYX010016040.1, on the reverse strand, counting down.
AATGTGACCCCATTTACGTCTTTCGCACATATGTTGCATTATTTGAACTTGTGATAAGAGATGATGCCTGATTTGATCTCAAGTCGTGAAATCAACATTATCGGAAAACATAGTTATGAAAAAACACAGTGTACATTTTAAAGTGCTATTGTTCTTGTAGGATAAGTAAATGCCTTACTCGGGCGTACTTAGTTTAACGAATTGGGCTAAGAACATATAAGGATAATGATTCAAAGATAACGTTGGATAATCAGGATCAACGAATAGAACACATATCCTCTGAAAAGATCAAGGATGTAGTCAAACATTTCTATGAAAAAGATCAACGATACAACTAGCATTTTTTGAAAAGATTAGCAGATGTTCACCTGTAAAGATAAACAGTTACAGCCAATATCCTCTAACTTTTCAAAGATCGTCTACTATATTCGTTGATCTTTTTTTAAAGGACGTTGGCGTGTATCCAAAGTTGGTTCTAGATCAACAACCAACATGTAATAAGTACCTATCAAAATTCTTTGTTGTGCAGTAAACAATTACTAGCATTTGATTATTTCATTGCTAACTAGTTTGTCTACATACTTGATCAGATTCTGAGATCGCCGAAAGTCAAGAATATGAAGCCAAGGATTGACAAATTGCAATATGATAAAGTTTACAAGTTTTCAAAACTAAGTACTTAACCTACTAAAATAATCCGAGGACATTTTAGTAGTTAAATCCATTGCTTTTGAAACAAAGGTGGGCGCCAAATACAACTTGTCGTGCACAAGCACATTCTCTCCATGAGCTGTTTGCTCACTTTTTTTCTTTTTCTTTTTTTTATCAAAATGCTTTTGTTTACTTCAATTAATCCTTCAATTAACTACTTCCATTTGCTTATAAAAAGACCATCAGATGCATGAATTACACAAAAAAAACATAAGATCATAATTGGAAAAACTAAACAATAACCCGACATAATCCTGCTGATCAGATAATCAATGAAAAAAATCCGTTATCATTAAAGTAATCCTTTTTTATAAGATCATTATGAATATTTCTGAATATTACAACAGTAAAATCAGAAAAACATGTCAACCGTACTCGGGTGTACAAGCGGAGAATTGAATGAGTGCGGATTAATAATGCACGACGACGGTAAATGAATGCATTTGGATTATATCATAGATTCGTAGTTTAGTTGATGTACATGGTACAGTTAAAATCATTTTCACGACTTCTGAGTTCTTATAATTATGAATTAGTTATCAATTATTGATATGTGGGTAGGGTAAGTACACATTCATTGATTTTGTCCGGTAGTCCTTTTGGGTCTAAATTGATAAGACAAATTTTAGCGTGCTCAAATTGTTTTCGTTCATTAAACGAGAATGTGGAACTAACGGTCTTCTTTCATCATCGCATTTTGTCACAATAATTCAATTATCCATCTTTCTCTATTTTGTAGGGTATATGCATTCCTTTTAGAGTTTCTACAAGACGCATTTAGAGAAGTCTTGGCTTTTGTGTACTCTTTTTTCCTATTGAGATACCAAAAATACTTTTCCAACAGAGATGAAAGGGTTTCTATAGGCTTCTCCGTCTTCCTATGTACGATCTCTAACTCGATCTATATTATGACCTATGATGCAACACCCCATCCAACACGAGAAGAAGATAATATGCAATCAATCAAGAGACGTCGAGCCCTGAATCATAAAAAGTTTGAGTACAAGCTGATTTTCTAATAACAACAAATCCAACAAGGAATTGCCCGTTAGGCAAGTTCAGATAAAATTATTTATCATTGAATTATCCTTTTTTATTAATCACACAGATAATATCTTATTATCATTAATCATAGAATGAAGTTTTTGTCAAAATTAATATCTCGGGGTCGTCGACTATTGTGCCTATATGAGGACCCGTTAACAATGATAACACGACGCGATAGCAACACGAAAAAAGGTCACGATGAGACATTATAAGGACCAAATTTAGAGTGACAACTGAGAGAGTAGCGCTCTCCCAAATGGATACATATATACTCGCCGCCCGTTTCTTTCGTTCTCTTCTTCTCATACTTTGTCCCCCTTTTTTGGGTGGCTCTGTGGTCCATGAAACAACGCCTCTCGCTCTCGCTCTCGCTCTCGCTCTCGAGTCTCATATACGATGCCTCGATCGCCGGGTTCGGTTCGCTTTCACTCGCGGTGTCTAAAAGGAAGGAAGTGAGAATGGTGAAAATGGTCCAGCGTACAAACAGCAGAGGCCAAGTAGGCAAGTACCGCCTACAAGGCTGCCACGATTGATAGGTCCGTTGTAGCACTATAGTTGATGTTTGAACGACTTTTATGAAGTTTGTCACGTGGTTGTGTGGTTTTGGGAATAGTTTATCCACTGGGGTGCGAGATATTATAAGAACAGGTATATTGAGACAGATAAACTTAAATTTTGATGATGAATAGTATTAATTTGTTAAAATTTATGGATATTGAAATAATAGAATTCGTGTTTTAATTCATTAATGAACAAAATGAATAAACTTTGAGAAACCGCACATCCTAATTTGGATCCTATTATCAAAAAATAAGTAAATAATTGGATCTTTTTTTATTCGTGGTTCGGTTGTTGACTTGTTGTACTCGGTAATTAGAGCCAAGGAAATGCTCCAAGGTTAAGGTTAAGGTTAAGGATGTTAATCGGATCAGTTTGATTTAATCGATGTGATTTTTTATCGGTTCGATTTTTACAATTCAAAATCAAAACCTAACCGATTAAATCGATTTGAAAATCAAAATCAAAACCATTTTATTAAAAGTTCGGTTTTAAACGGTTTGTTTGCACAGTTATTTTGCTGTTTTTTAAGTTCTCTTCTTAAATATTTTGATATTTTAATTATATATCGTTCATTAAAATAATTTTATAAATTTTTACAACACATATTTATAAAAATAAATTAGATATATCGAGTTAAAAAAACAAGATAAATTATATTAAAAATATATAAATAAATGATTTTCTTATTAATCATATAAAAATATTTGATAAAAAAATAAAAAAAATATGACGGAAGGTTTTTAATCTCCTCCTCTTGCCCTTATTGTGACGATTTCTGAGAAGATCTTTTAAGCTCTTGGGATCCCATGCACTGATTTTGGTTCAAACGCTTTTGTCTTTTACCATACATTGACCCTAAAATACAGATACCAACAAGCTAAAAGGTGAACTTTGTTACCACACATATCTTTGGTATCACTCAAACGGTGAGTATAATCCTTACCAATTTCATGTGCCACTGGTAATCCTACGAAGGTCCTCTGTTTTTTACGGCTTACATCCACTCCACGATACAAAGGAGATTAGGTTATCTTAGGTTTGAAATAATATAATATGTTTGATATTTAAGTTTAACAAATTTGTGTAAAATAATTACGATAAATAATTTTAAACGGTTTAATAATCGATCATAAACGATTTTATTAATCGATTTATTCTTGGTTCGATTCGATTTTTAAACCGCGATTTTATTTTATAAATCAAAACTGAACCATTTAACAATCGATTCGGTCGGTTTCGCTTTATCGGTTCCAGTAGCGGTTCGATAATCATGTTCAGCCTTCGTGTTAACTGTCTTATCCAAGGGTAGTGTTAACCTTAATATGTCGCATAAAAATGCTATATTTTGATTTTTGTTATTATTAAATTCATATATTGATAAGTTTCGTTTTTATATCAAACATTATTCGATTGTCTCGTAACCTCTGTCATATGAACATAAATACTCCTTCCGTTTCATAATATAAACAACACTTCACTTTTTTGACGTCTAAAAAAATATCAACATATCATATTTAATAACCTTTTCACATAAAAAAAATCAAAATAATCACTATCTGTTACAGGATATCCACCATCTTTTTTTACAACAGGTCCAGTAAACCCCACTATCATAAAAAAAAATATTCTTGTTTCATTAAATTCCACGCAAATTCAACACACACATAAATCCGCGTGTCGGATGAAACCGTTTTCTATGTTTTAAAACGGAAGGAGTAATTCATATTACGATTAATATTTCACGATAAATTTACGTAAAACAATAATTGATTGAACTGAAACAACTTAAAATCAAATTTTACCTCGATAAATATACACAATCAAATTGTTTTGTTTTTTTGTGGATGGAGGGAGTACAAATCTAGTTGATTTGACAAAATCTATTACTGTCAGAATTGTAACAAGTTGATCTGATAGTATAATTTATGTGTGTGTTGATTTTTATTGTTAAGATTAAATTGACACTATATTACGATTAATATTTCACGATAAATTTACGTAAAACAATAATTGATTGAACTGAAACAACTTAAAATCAAATTTTACCTCGATAAATATACACAATCAAATTGTTTTATTTTTTTTGGTTGGAGGGAGTACAAATCTAGTTGATCTGACAAAATCTATTACTGCCAGAATTGCAATAAGTTGATCTGACATTATAATTTATGTGTGTGTTGATCTTTATTATAAAGATTAAATTGCTTAAGAAAAAAAATATTAGGATGAGTTGATGTGATATAAAATACTAAAAAATATGGATATTTTAATATTTTTATAGAGTAAAAGTTTCTTAATAAGATTATAATTTTATTGAGATATCCCAATTTAATAAGTGTTGTAATTTTACGAACACGAATGGAGTATAAAAACAAAAAGAAGAACGTTCCGTTAAAAAAAGAACATTTAGGAAGCTGTTACGAAAACTATAAGCAAATAGGGTTAATGACATCGCGACGTTACAAATTTGAAAATGTTCGATAATGTTGCAGCAGCCAATAGGAGCACAAGTAATAACAAATCAAAAAACTAGCAGCAAATTAAATAAAATAAAAAACAAGGTTAGAGCAAGTGCAATACGAATGACAAATAGAATCATGAAGTCATAATATAAATGATGTTCAAATTTTTGCTTCAATGAAGTTTTTTTCAATTCTAAAATCTTAACTTTAGCTATTTGACATGTTATATATGATATGAAATATAATAAAGGTATTTTTATCATTTCATCAAGATACCAATACAATATTGTTTTGACTCAATCCTCATTATTTATCAAATGATAGATTTTCTTTAATCCAAAATATAATATATTATTATTGAAATAATATTGATATATTATTAATATTATTTACATTCTTAATAACATGATATTCATTTTTATTTTTTTCTAAAATTTGACTTTTATCTATGACAAAATGCTTTGTACCGTTCGACATGCTCTTGATGAGTTTCTCTGGTTTCGACTCCACTAGGCCTTTAACGTCCACGTCTCGCTTCCCTTTCATTCTCCTCTCCCTTTCTCCCTCTCCATTCTTTCTCCCACACCATTATTTGAAGTTACTCATATAACTTAAACTTCAACCTACCTTTTTCCTCATTCCCTTTTCCCCCATTTTTCTCCTTCCGTCTCTCTTCAATTTCATTGATTCGTTACATGATTGATTGATTCGTAACAGATTGAATCATGGAGCGACTTCACCATCGACAACAACGGAGACGACGTCACTCGAACTGAAAAAAACAGCGAATGTTCATCTCTCGATCTCATGGTATGTGGTGATCTGATCTTATCTGATTGAATTCCTTCGCTTCGCATTCGATAAGTGCAGATCCGGTTTCGTCTTCTTAGTTCTCCGTTGCCTCTTCTGCTTTTTAATGATTATGATGATGAATCGCGGGCATTTGGTTTGATTTGATTGAATTCGATTTCTCGTTTGAATTCGTTATCGGATTTTTTTCACTCTTTGGTTATGTCACTTCTCGCTTTTTCGTTGCACTTTTCATGATTAGAATTTGGAATTCAACTCCTGCCTCAGTAAACTCTTTTTTTTTCTTGCCCCCTTTTTCATTGATTTTCCTCAATCGGAACTTATTGCACTCCAAAATCAATACTCGTTTCATCAAGAAAATAATAACATAGGATTGTTACACTCCATTTAAGAAAAATGATGATTTTTTGTGTGTTTTATTTTCGTGTCCTTGATGGCGGAAAGAGAGGAAAAAATAAAATGGAAAAAAGTTGGATAGGGGAAGATGATGATGTGTTATAAAATATATATAATTATGATATGATATTTTAAACTTAAAAATTTTTTTATTGGATGATCCGATTTAGAAAATTATTGTAATTATTTTCAACGAGGGAGTAATAAAATTGTGGGAGTGAATTTTCAAACGGCTATGATAGCATTTCACTTGAACTGGTGTTTTTTATTTTATTTTGATATTCTTCTTATTCAAAATTTGAATTAGCCTTTTTTTGCTTTTTTTTTTGTGGATGTTCTTAATTTTTTTCTTTGAGGTAGAAAATTCAACGTTTCCATCTAGGAAAAACATGTGTGTGTGCTGGCACGATAACTTGGAGACTGATTTTCCATGATGAAAACTCAAATATCTGGTTTTCATTTTTCTACATTTTCATCTTTTTGGCACTTCGTGTGATCTCTGAGCTTAGACAGAGTGTGCTCGGATTCCTTAAACGCCACGCCCCCTCAAATTTCGTTATAAAGTTCGATTCAACCTCGATGATCCGACATATCGAAAAACCGCTAGTTTTTGTCTCTTGTGTTGCGAAATCAGATCTGATTCTCGTTCTTTTCATTGCAAAATGCAGTTGAGATAATTCGTCGGTTTCAGATCGCGGTACTTGTAGATTGAGAACGGAAACACAGAATGACTCTTTCATGTTGTTGGTGATCTTGATAAAATCTTCATTGCTGTTTTGGTTCGAGAGAAATGTGATGATTAAGAAAAGAGAGACGAGCATTTTGACAAGTTACTGATTGTGGGAGATATAAGTTTTGATGTATGGGAGGATTCTCCCAATTCCTTGACTTTAATCAGGGAAGCCGTGCAAGAAAGCAGAAGAAACGCCGAGGTATATGTTTAATCTTGATCGATTTTCGTCTCTAGAGCATTGAAATGATATAAGGACTAGAAATGATCAAAACATCCCGTTGAAGAACTCGAGGAAACGGATTTGATAGTAGGATTCAAGATCAAAACATCTTCTGACAACTGTTTTTCAGCAGGTTTTGACACTCCTCGAAACAGCTTGGATCTGCAGGCTGCAACCTGTCGGAGTTATTATGACGTCGGAGGCTATGCACCAGTAACGACTTCGCTCGATCCTTGTTTTCGGATTGAATCTTTCTAAACATGTCAAGTTATAGTAATTTGCCGTTCAAGGTGAACTTTGTTTTGTTGATATCCTTGCTTTCTTTTATGACAGTTACCACAAGATGAGACACAGGTCTCGTCGACGAGGGAGTCTTGTTCCACGGATGCCTCAATAAAGAACATGATTGAAGAGGAAACCATCGCCAGAATGAAAAGGAAGCATAATGCTCCTAACATAGTTGCCCGTTTGATGGGGATGGATATTTTACCACCGGACATCAGCTCTGTTGTTCAACGTCTTGACAAGGAGGAGAAGATTGAGATTAATGACGTTGAGGAGGTGCAGGCCGAAAATGAGCCAGCCATCCCGAAGAAAAGCATGAAGCCTTTTAAATACAGAGGAGTTCATTCATATCCAGATTATGGAAAAATGTACTCCGACAAATGGAACAAAGATGCAAACACGAAGGTATCGTTGCCTCGAGTACATCCACAAGAGAAAGAACTTCAACAGTTCAAGAAAGAATTTGAAGCGTGGCAAGCGGCAAGGTTTTTGGAATGTGCAAGAGTCATTGAACTGGGTAATATTCCTGAACATTGGCTTGCTCAGTTGGATCTCACCAAGGAGAAGATGGCTCTTTATGAGAACTCGAGAAACGGAATGACTGAGAACATGAACTACCATCAGAACAATTTTTCGATCTCAAGATCTCCGAATAGAGGTGACTCCAGATACAATGTGTATAAGCAGGAACAACAGATGCATGGCCATAGAAGACTGCCAATTGCAGGACGGTCCACTACAGCAAGAAACAAAAGCACAGATAGTTGTTTTGAGCGCCGTCCCATGATGGAATCTAACAGGAAACCTGGTCATTACAAGGCACCTACAAGGATAGTCATCCTGAAGCCCGGCCCTGATAGTTTTAGCTCCATTGATGAGTCATGGGTTAGCTCCTCGGGCTCCATGGAAGAGAGCGATAGTATAGATGACCTCCTTGACGAGGTGGACGAGAGGCTGAAGCGTGACACGCCAGGGGAAGCACACAATTGTGGTCGCTCTGTTAGGGGAAGTGGGATCGAGACTCCATTCATGGAGAAACCGTCACGCTCCAAGCTAAGGGCTCATTGTGGTGCAGATCAGGTTGTGGGAAATGTGAACGGGAAACTTGGTGGTGATGCGGTTTCATCAGAATTAACAAGATGGCATCCGAAAGAAATTGAGGATAATCAGCCTGGCTCACCTGGGTTCGTCCGTAGAGATACGAGAGATCTCCTGTTAGATAGACTGAAGAATGCCCTATATAAAGAAACTGTACAGGATACTCCGAATGTTTCCCACAGTAGCCCTATGCTACAGAAGTTTGACGATGTGAGGGGACGATTAGAGGAAGCTCGAGATATTCTGAGTGCTCAAAATGGCAGGAACTATTGGAAAGATATGAACTACCAAACTGAAGCACGTACGAGATCCTTCAGATATCAGTTGCCTGAAGAAATGAACACCGACGAAGAGTTATCTCCTAGGAACCTAGTTAGATGTTTGTCAGCCCCGGTGTCAGGGGCATCTCTGGCCAAGCTTCTCCTCGAAGATCGACATGTAATTCTCGGGGATCAGATCAGAAGAAAGCATGAATCACTTGGAAATGTCACAACAGATGTGAAAAACAGGAAGAAAGATGGATTTACCTTTTTGGAGAAGGTATCCAACATCAAATACACGCTTAAAGAAAAGTTGTTTGCAAGAAAGATCCAACAGAATCATGTGATGCAGTGCGATGAATTTTATCTGGCCAATTACAGGGTTAATGAACAAGGTGGCTTGACGGATTATCGTGACAAACATGTAAGCAAATATTCGTTCTTATGCTGTCATTAGATCTGCTCATGAGGTCAGATGTTTCTTGCTCGTTTACTATGATGATGTTTCTTTGTTTAGTTATTATCTTCGTGTATGTGGTTTCAGGATAACTTCACTGAGGTGCCTCCTAGTCCTGCATCTATATATAACGGTGCTTCTGAAGAGTTATGGAAGGTGGCAGACCATCCGAGTCCATTACCAAAGTCCGATGTCACCTCCGTTAGTGATCAAAGCATCGGCCACATTTTTAGGGACATCAGCTCCAATCTTACTGGTAAAAACCAAAGCGTATCTTGATACATTGTCACACTTTACGACTTGATATAATAGTTGCATATCCGGTGGCTCACTTCTGGGTTTTCTTGTTCGTGTTGATTGTTAGAGTTGCGGAGGCAATTGAATCAACTAGATCATGATGGCTCTGAGATCACGACTGTCACGGAGGAGCCTTCAGAGACTGATTTGGTCGACTTGGATGATGAAGCCGAATCCTACATAAGAAACCTCTTGATTGCTTCCGGTTTATACCATGGAGCATTCGACAAGTCTTTCACCAGATGGGATGACCCATTAGCAAAGCCGATAAGCACACGTATCTTCGAACAAGTTGAAGCCTCCAAAGAGGAAGCCACAGTATCTTCTGCTGATCATAGTGATAACAGCCTGCAGCACAGACTGTTATTCGATCTGTTGAATGAAGCGCTCTCAGCCATATATCGACCATACATGGCCTCATCGAGCTTCACGACCAAGGTAACTATTTCCTCCATTATGTCACCTCCGAAGGGAAGGAGCCTGCTCGAGAAGGCGTGGAACATCATTCGAGTGCACTTGTATCCCTCGACAGACAGTGACTTATCCGTCGAGGATATAGTAGCTCATAATCTTCGTTCCATGTCTTGGTGTAGTCGCTTAAACGTGGATGTCGATGTAGTAATCACTGATTACGAATGCCTACTAATAAGCGAACTAGTCGAAGAGATCGTGGAGGATTTATTGTAAAGTGATGTGCATGAAATGCACAAGTTTTCACTTTAGTTTGTTCTTGTATAGATAAATTCTTGAGGGTGGTTATGAATAGATTAGGGATGGTTGTTTTGAAGTTGAAATCATCGAATTATAGATGATTTTTTCATTGTTATTTATATGTACTTGTTCTTCCTAACAATGTTGCTAATTCCGTCGTGGTTGGTATCATTTCTCTTTCTTGTTTTCCTTTCAATTTACGAAACAAAATTATTTCGTATCATTTTTGTTTTCTGTTTTTTATTTTTTATTTTTCAAATTCATAAAAAAGAGCAAGAAAACAGAAAATCAGAGAAAAGTAATTTTGTGCTTCTATTTTTTATGTTATATGAGTACAATAATCAATTTTTTTTTATACAAAATCATTTTATTTTATAAAATGATTTCAATTTTTATTATTGATTTTTTATTATTAATTTTTATTTTTTCAGTTTTAAACAATAATATCAAACAGCCTCTTCCTTACTCGATACTTAAGTAGAATTCCTAATAGATTCTACATCTTCACTTCTAATGTTGTGTCCTCATGTATTTTTGAGAACATGATCTTCTTTGAAATAATACAATGTAAGTCAATTTCAAATATTGCTTTAACAAAATATCATACTGAAAACTTGTTTCATGATATGTTGAACAAGGATGGATCAGGTTTGTCACGGTCACATCATTCAATAAGAATTGGAGTAATAAGTAAAACATGTAGTACATTATATATTATCAAGAGAGTGTTTGGTTTTAAGTCATTTTGTAATGTTAGTAAAGGTGTTTGTCATTGTTTTTTATTACAGAAATCAATACTGTCTTTGATCAAACAAAATAAGTTTAAGCTGTTCTTTTATCAAACATCAAACTACTTATTATAAATTACAATCAACTGTAATTTATTACCATCAATCATAAACACCTATAATCATTTTTTATCAACCAGTCAAACGGACCCTTGAAGTTTTCATGTTGAGGAATAAGAGCTAGTATCAACTAAAAGAAAGTCCTTCAAGATTTTCTTTTTAAATTAAGTAAAAATTAATATCAACATGCGACATATAATTAGATTCTCTCTTAAATTGATTTGATGTATGAACCATTTATATCAAGGGGTAGTAGGCAATTAAGTTAGACGTAAAGTTAAAATATACTCGTTCGGTCCTACAAAAAATATAACGTTTTGATTTTACATTCGTATTGATATAAAGTTTGATATGCATATAACGCAGCCGAGGAGAAGAAAGAAGCAGCCGATCTCGCACGTCTCCTCCTCTTCGCGCACCACCTTCAACTGATGCGTCGCCTTGCCTAAGCCACCACCAACGCCACTAACCACACCATGATCATCACCATAAGCTGGAGAAGAAGTTGGCAGCCAGCAAGGAAAAGGGAGAAAGAAGCCGGAGGACAAACACCCGACAAAGGCAGCCGCGCGCGGGAATCTTCCCGTTGCCTTGTTGCCCTCACGATGCCATCGTCCTGGACTTCGTTGCCACTCCCCGACGATCACCAAAGAGCGTTGGATGAAGTAGGAACGATGCAGAGAAGATTAGCATGGCCATGCATAAACCGAGAAAACCATGAAATAATAACTTTCCTGCGAAACTAGAGATTCCGGCCATGTTTTTCGACCACCAACGTGTCCAGAGGGATGGTAACAGGTGGATGATGAAGGGAGTGAGGCTCGGGTGCCTTTGGTTTCAAGATTTGGTCATAAACGAATGTTAAAACGCCTTAATGAGCTTTTCCGGCCAACTTCCGACCAAGGTCTGGCGGGCAACGGTGAAAACGTGTGGCAGAGTAAGATGATGTATTTTGATGACCTCGGGTGTAATGGGTGTCCAAGATAGTACGTAAACGAGCTTTAAAATCGCTTAACAAAGCGTTTCCGACGACATTCCGGCCGGATTCCGGCCACCGGCGGTGATGGCAGCGGGAACACGATGGTGAAGAAGGCAGGGCAGCGGGACGATTACCTCGCGTGTCAAAGGTGTTAGGATTTCTAAGGGATTCTTTAACCCTAAGGAAAACTAGTGTTAAACACGCTTCAAAGGTAACCTAACCCGTCTCGATCCAAATCATGCTTATTATTTCATCAATATGATGTGTTATGAGGGTATCGACAGAAAGGCGATGATATGCTTATTTGCTTGATAGAAGCGTTTAGACGATAACGGAACTAGGGTTTCGTTATTTAATGCATGGATGCATGCATTGGGTTAGAAGGCACCATCTTACGTTAAAAATAATTTAAAAGGGGTCATGGACGTATATTATTTTGAATATGTGCATGCTTAATGTGCGATATGAGGAATTATACTTAATTATAGAATTTATACGATAATGAAACTAGGGTTTCCATAGCATTTATGCATGGGAACATGCGGACGTAAAATAATGCTCGTTATGATCCCTAAATGCCTTGGATGAACTTTCG
>JAOVYX010016039.1:0-25853 GCA_035668315.1 Drosera spatulata | reverse complement strand
TCCGCTAACGGCTATGACGACCGCCGAAAGTCCCTAAAATATTTTTATATATATAGAAAAATATGGGCGCCATATCAACCAGCATCATTTTTCATTGCTTTATATGGCTTCGTATCGCTTTTAAGAGTCATTCCTTTATTTTGCATTTATTTAGGGCTCATGACTTGACTCAAAAGCGGCGATAACTCCAAGGATATGACTCACTCCGAGTGCAGAGATAAGATGTCAATCGTCAGCCGGGTTACCTAATAGATTTTGTATATTTGCACCTGCCTACTCCGTGCGTCGCCTTACACCTCTTGTGTGCATTCAATGTGGTATCATTTGCTAGCATTGAGATAATTTGGGCCTCCCTGCAGAGAGCAACCCGTGGCCCGGTTACAACGGCGTAGAAGCCGCTGCATGCATGCAAAGAGGATGGGGGATGCCCATCGCTCCCTAGTTAGTTCTCAACCATGACGTTGACTCAGAGGATAATACAGGAGTGCAATAATTCAAACTCAAGCCACCAAGGCTATTCAAAGAAACAGATAATCGCAATGGATCGAAGAAGGGACACCATGTTCGACCTTCTCAATAATTTCTAAAAAACGACCAACGATCCAACGGATCGACAAGGGATGTCAATACCGTCCTTATTAGTTCAAGGAGGCAATATTTCTTATTCGTTTGGGTTTCATTAGTTCACATGGATAGTGTAACTATGTTCCACATCCCCCGTTCCCTTTTTATTAATAGTTTAGCGATCGCTTTCATTTATTTTCCGTGAGGATATATACATTATAAGGGTGCATTCTAGTTTATTTCGACCTCAAATACCCCAACACATGTCAAACGTGATCGTATATGCACGTTTGACGTTATATTTCCATGCGTATGGGTTATATATCTCAAATGCACATTTAGGTTTAAGGTTTGATGTACGAAATTGTCGTTTTCTTGGCCGCGACGCCCTGTGCAGCCAAAATTCCAGATTTTTCCTTCGTCGCGGGCGCGACCCAGGATGTCGCGGCCGTGACTGTTCTGCAGCCAGAACGTCCAAAAAACCTTCGTCCAACGCCACGGATCCCTCTATTCACACCATAACACATTCAAATCATTGCATACATATCAAACATAGCGTATCCCACACATGCACGGACGTGCTAAAATCGTGTGAACGAATAAAAGAGGCGTCTCGTATGAGTGAGGTTACCTCGATCGTCGATGATTATTAAGGCACACGATCACACGAACGAATCCGTTGATGTTCAATAGACGAGCTGCCGGTGTTGACTCTCCCTCCGGCTGCCACTGTCCTTATTCTTGCGACGTCGCGGTGATGGTGCCATGATGACGGAGATGGATTGATGATGTGGTGATGAAGAAGATGATGATGATGATGAGCGATGCTTGATGCGTTGGCCGGAGGTGGTGGCAGCTACGGCGGCTGGCTAGAGAAGATGGTGGAATGGTGAAAGTGGTGGTGGGTGTGGTGAGTGGCAGGGAAGGAGTGATGGTGGGAGTAGGCTAGAGTGAAAGGTAAGGGAAATGGAGAAGTTAGGTTCATGTGGGTTTAATCTCACGTTCCGTCCCACGATACGTCTCGTTCAATCTGTTATTCGCCATAATTTTGTAATATTTAATCATCGATAATTCATTTGCATTGATAGATTTATCCCATATTCGATAATATGACCTCCCGAGTCATAATCCATTGTTTTTGGGATTAAAATCGCTAACCCTAACGCGCAACGTTTATAACGTTATAACGTTGTAACGTTATTCGTTCGTAATGTTTATTGACGCGTTCAACCAACCATCCCAAATATTTTGTCGTCATATTTGATTTAATAATCAAATATTTTCTTGGATTTTAAATATATAACCCTTAAGCGCAATTTATTTAAAAATCGTAACGTTATATATTCATTTCTAAATTCCCAAAATTCTCGGGTATTACACTGTGTCTTGGAAGCTGTAATATTTTCCTCTCCTTTATCATGCCGAATCTTAATTCCTTCATCCTGGGTTTGTTCATTTTTCTCACGATCTTCATCCTCTTCCTCTGCATCGCGAAGGACATTCAAAGTTTCATTAATAAGGCAAGTAGCAATATCAAATAGTGATTGAACTTCATCAGCTTTCTCACCCTTCTCAAGACATTCTCCGTAGCATTGTCAATTGATGACTAAGGTAGTCTATCATCATACCCTTATCAACATCAGCCATCTCACAAAGACCATCATCAACAGACTTTACACACCAGCATGATCAGCATTCTCACCCTTCTCACCAACATCTAATTTTTCACCAACACCATCAACCACACCCTTCTCAACCTTGTCACCGTTCTCACCCTCACCGTTCTCACCATCATCAAACTTTTCACCAACACCATCTACAACTCCCTTCTCTGCCTTGTCAGCCTTTTTCCCCTCCCTCCTTCCCAACATCTTCATAAACTGTATCCCAGACTGCATCCCAAAATCCATCATCCTTCTCATATCATTTGATCTCTCTTTCTCAGTCATTTTCCTTCTCCACCGGACCTCTTACATTCTATGGCTTCCATTGTTAATTAGTCTCAGCAAACTTCTCCTCCCTTGACACATATTCATGCCTAGTTTCACCACCCCTTCTTAAAGACCCTAGCAGCCTCTCTAAATAAATAACATGCTCTGCAAGTGTTTCTTTAGCCTGTAAAGTGGATAAGAGCAAGTCAGCTGATTATAAAAGATAGTATATAATTTAGAAAACCTACAATGTATAAACAAACAATACTATACATAACATCAAAAGTGTAGTACACTATAAAATACAGAGCACACAACTACATAACTATGTGCATAAACAAATAAATCTAGTACATAAATGCAGATTTAATTTGGAGTGCTATGATAGAACTATTTCTAGCATAAACAAATGAACTATTTCTTCTCACTTCATAAAATCGCCTGTAAGCTGCACCTACCAGTAAGGCTTGCTCCGTTTTGTTGGGAACGAAAGGGACACTTTTCCTTATCGAAACTTACTAAGGCTTGCTCCTTTTTGTTGGGGATGAAAGGGACAATTTTCCTTATCGAAACTTACGATAGCAGTTTCATTGTCGCATCAAGGGTGCTTGGGGTTTTCTTCTCCTTCCAACGAAACAATCATATAATGCTAACAACACCGGTGAGACTCACCAATATACCCTCCAAGTGCTCATACACCCAAACCCGATTTGATAAACAAATTAGTCATTGAGCTGCATATGGTTCACACTTCAAATGAAATCTGGACATAAACAAATCATGCCAGCAATCCACCACAACAACCATCAAGATATGCTCCTTCCACAGAAGAACCTTTACCTTCCATCTCTTCCATCTTCTGCACTGCCTTATCCTCTAGTTGTTTGTATTTAGGGATGGAATCAAGTAGAAAATCATAAATCGCGGAGCCCCAAGTAAGTTCTTCTATTAGGCTCAAGTCATCGACATATGTGAAACAAAATCTAAGAGTATAATAGGTCGACTTCGTAAACAAAATACAATTACAAACGAGTAATACAAACATTCTTACAAAATTGTCCAAACTAACCTCTTCTTTGGCACTTGCAAACTCAAACATTCGATCACAAAGAAAACTTCTGGTGGCGTTCTTCTCTTGGCCATTGAATCAGAATCAAAGGTCGAACTCACATACTTACCATCGATGTTTATGTTCAACCCGTAGCATCGCAAACCAACTATTACAGAAAGGGATGAATTTGTTTTCTTTCCCATTTGTCATACCCGGAGGATCACAAGAAAATCGCTTTGAGTCGTGGCGTATTAACATGTATCCTAGGGATATCAAGAAAAAGTTCAAAAGGGGACCGTTTCACTTTTCTCATATAAATATCAGAAATACTTGTCCTCAATAATTCCATTTGATTGCTAGAGACCACCTAAATTGTAACTCTGGAACTCTTTCGAGTCTTTTCTTTCTCCAATTTCTTCCTATGAGGCTCCAATTTCTTCCTTCATGAGTTAACCAACAAATTACGCAAACACAACAAAGATTCCGAATTTCGATTTCGAACTACAGTACTTCCTAACACGAAAAGCACTAAAATCGGTCGCATTCTTACTTATTCCTCCTCATTTCCACACGAATCACGAACCAAATAAAGAGCAAACAACGAATTTGTTCGAGAATTAGACAATGAAGAAATCGGTGATGAAATTGGTTGGTTAAGGTTTGGGTAATTTTGTTGATTTTCGTTTCAGGTTTGAGTGAGAAAAGTGGTGGTTTGGTATTCGTTACGGGTTTGAGTGACGAACAAGATTTCGCTTCTTCCTATAAATCCAAAGGATATTTTGGTTAAAGTATCTAAAATAAATCAATTTATTGCTTTTTCATTTCATAATAAATACAACACTTGATTTTTTGAATGTCTCATAATAATTACAACGTTACCTCATTTAAAAAAAATTTCCTACAAAAATACGAAAATATCCTTATTTTATATCACATCAACTCATCCCACTATCATTTCTTTTCTCGTTTTTTCTTCTTATTTTCATACAATCAAAAAAATAATTTAATCTTTATACATAAAAATCAACACATATATAATTTTCTATAAAAATCAACCCAGGGGAATTTATACTAAAACGGGAGAGAGAGAGGATGAAACACACTACACATCCACATTCTATCATCATTCAAGAAAGCACCACTGCATCAACATCAGCACCACCCACTCATCAATGGCGTCCTTGGTCAACGACATCCAACACGACTTCATCGCCGTCAGAGGCCTGAAGCTTCACGTGGCGTCCATCGGTGATGAGGCGGGGCCGGCGGTGTTGTTCCTGCACGGGTTCCCGGAGATATGGTACACTTGGCGCCACCAGATGATCGCGGTCTCGAAGGCGGGGTATAGAGCGATCGCTCCTGACTTTAGAGGGTACGGGTTGTCGGATAAGCCGGCGGAGCCGGAGAAGACGAGGTATGCTGATCTAGTGGACGATTTGGTTGAGTTGCTGGATCGGCTCGGATTCGACAAGGTATCAATTTCTGCTTCATCTTCAGTAATTTCTTCAAGTTTATATGTGGTGGGTTGATTTTGAAGAGTTAGCTAGAGATCAAGGTTGTTTGTGATTGGTTGATTTTGGTAGTTGGGTTTAACTGTTGAGAAGTCTAAATTGGAAATCTCGAAAGAATAATGCTAGGAACAGTTGCTTCTGGCCTAATTTTTAGCAAGTTTGGTCTCATTTGTTGATTTGAGATAATTACCATCAAATTTGGTGAACCCAAAGTTATCTTGGTCTCATTTTTAGCAATCTAACTGTAATTGCAATGCGGGCTTGATGGTCTTTTGCTTCATGCATGGATCCATGAACGGAAGAATTGCCGGATTGCGACAACAACCTCTTGCTCATCGATCTCATTAAGGAGGATCCCTATGATATTAGAAAATGAATGGCAGGAAGATGATTTCATTTCAGCATTTTTTTTTTTTTTGAGTAAACCTTTTGTTGAGTACATGAAAGGAGTATTTCATGTACACGGTCCATGTCTCAACAACATATGCGAGAGCTTATGAATGATCAGAGTGGATCGGTCAATACGGTGTTGTTATATTATTATAATTTAGCTGAATGAAACATATGGCATCAGGGCCAGCCGCAAAGTTGACTCCCTCTTAACTAATGCTTATGTAACGCCCCCGACCAATCCTCGCTACCGGGTCGTCACCAAGAACCATTTTCCAGGCTAATAACTGACCTCACAGGTTAACACTAGTCCTTTCAGTACCGTTTAAGCATTTCCTTGGGTATTACATAGGCGACTGACCTGAACCCCTTGTACACAGGTTCCGCTCGCGGTCACAGAGTTACTCGATACCATTCTGTAACGTCCACAGACAAACACTAATCCTTTCAGTGCTTATGTAAGGAGTATTTCATGTACACGGTCCATGTCTCAACAACATATGCGAGAGCTTATGAATGATCAGAGTGGATCGGTCAATACGGTGTTGTTATATTATTATAATTTAGCTGAATGAAACATATGGCATCAGGGCCAGCCGCAAAGTTGACTCCCTCTTAACTAATGCTTATGTAACGCCCCCGACCAATCCTCGCTACCGGGTCGTCACCAAGAACCATTTTCCAGGCTAATAACTGACCTCACAGGTTAACACTAGTCCTTTCAGTACCGTTTAAGCATTTCCTTGGGTATTACATAGGCGACTGACCTGAACCCCTTGTACACAGGTTCCGCTCGCGGTCACAGAGTTACTCGATACCATTCTGTAACGTCCACAGACAAACACTAATCCTTTCAGTGCGCTTTGGCCTCACTCGTGCACGTCCTGGGAAGAGGTCACCCATCCCACCATTACTCCACGTTAAGCATACTTAACTGCGGAGTTCTAAAGTGATGGGATACCGAAAAGGAAGGTGCACCTTGTTGGTATAGGTAGTATTATCAAACCGTTTAGCATTTCCTTGGAGTATTACAGCTTAACTCATAGCTAATCCTATTTATATTTTTTTCCCTTTTTGTTGAGTCAAAATGCTTCATTGACCTTCCAACATCAAATTTTTAGATGTCGTCGCAGCGGCAACGGAGCATTTCGCTGTTTGTATTCTCCCTAAAGCTGCTGCACTTGCTCGGACAAAAAGTTAATCCAAATCTTGTTTTCGGATCTTAACAAGAACAGTAGCTCATTACAGAAAATTTGTACATCATAGTAGTAAGAAATGGATTTATGCAGTAACAAAGAAGCATTAAAAGAAAACACATCTATGGTGATTGTGAATACTGGTAAATGTTTAGGATACCGTCTTTCATATACCATTTTGGTTTCAGTTTGGGTTATTCAATATTGAATCCTGTGTTGGTTCTTGTTTTATTTTTACTGGGGAATTAATTTCATAATGTGCATTGTTATCGGGCAGGTGTTTCTGGTCGCGAAGGATTTTGGTGTAAGACCTGCTTACCTCTTTGTACTCCTTCATCCAGAAAGGTTATAGGCATTGTGACTTTAGGCATACCACATCTTCCCTTACGCTCAACAGCATTCCTAGAATCACTGCCCGAAGGTTTCTACATTTCTAGGTGGCAAGTAAGCAGTTCTGTGCTCCCTTGTTTTGATCGCTAGCTGTTTTGCAGACCTGCCTGCAGATGCAGTCTTTGTCACGATTAATTCTCCTGGCCTCGCTTTTGTTCTTAATTTTGCGTGCCTATTCGACATCTTCGTGTAGGAACCTGGAAGAGCTGAAGCTGACTTTGGTCGTCTTGAAGTGAAGACAGTACTGAGGAACATCTACATTCTTTTTTCTAGAAGTGAAATTCCTATAGCCAAGGAGGGTCAAGAGATCATGGATATGGTGGAGCCAAATACTCCTCTTCCAGCTTGGTTCTCAGAAGAGGACTTGGCCGTGTATGGGGAATTATATGAGAAGTCTGGATTCGAAACTGCGTTGCAGGTCCCATACAGGTAATCGCCTTGTCCATGTTTTGATTTTTCGACCCCTGTAGCTCTTGATTATATAAAATTTTATGTTGGATACTCAACCTGTAGCAAACACGACAGCTAAGGAAGATCGTGTTTTCTGTAGGCCAGTTTGAATGCGGACGACTCAATTAGGTCTCCACTATGGATCTAGATCACAATAATACGACTTCAGCTTGATCACATAAAGAAGTGCACTTTGAATGAGGGCGAAGCAGTTTTATGTGGAAGAGAAGGCGAGGATGATGACAAGCATGTGCTAATGCTAAAGCCTTGTGATCTCGAAAACCACAAAAGAAAAAGAAAGAAAGAAAGAAGAAAGCCTTTCTGATGCTCCATGGGATAAACTTGAGCAAAAATTTGGGACATATCAGAAAAACATGTGTTGGAGATTATTGGGTGCTATTTCAAAGCTGTACTCAAAAGTTTCTTAGGCACCCAAATTTTTTACCGAGTAAGATTTTTGATGATCTTGCTGGAGTTCATTCAAAAGGACTGTCATTAGTGGCTTCAATGTGAAAATTAAGCATTTGCTAACTTATTGATTAGATGTCTGACGAAATTTGACGGCCGTGATCAGTAGCGATTGTAAGATAGTTCTTTAGTTAAAAAATGCTTTGATCCTAAGGTCTCTTTCCATGACACTTGAAGCTTCATTCAGAACACATCATATTTACATCCATTCTATTGCCCTTTTCTCACCCTGTATAAGACTGAATGCG
Organism: Drosera spatulata; assembly: GCA_035668315.1. Lineage (NCBI taxonomy): Eukaryota > Viridiplantae > Streptophyta > Magnoliopsida > Caryophyllales > Droseraceae > Drosera > Drosera spatulata. Next base: position 17,654 of record JAOVYX010016039.1, on the reverse strand, counting down.
AGCTAAACCTCAGAAACCGTTCTGTTGTCATTATAGGTCTCTTGGAGAGCGGTTCGATACAGAAGATCCAGTCGTGAAAATCCCAGCGTTGTTGATCATTGGAAATGAGGACTATGTCTACAAATTTCCTGGGATAAAGGAGTACGTTGAGAGTGGGATGGTTAAAGAGCTGGTCCCTGATTTGGAAGTGGTATACTTGCCCAACGGAACCCATTTCGTCCATGAACAGCTGCCCCACGAGGTCAACAAGCTCCTCGTAACATTCCTGGATGGCATTACTAAGAGAACCTGAATAGAGGTGAAGTTCGAGTCACTGAACTAAAAATGTAAGTCAAGATATGAGATTTGAATACAATTATGTATGTCTAAATGCTTGATATGTAAGCTCTATAAACTCTTTTTCATGGGAGGAGCCATGTTTGAAACTAAATTATGATATGCTGACGTTTTCATATTCGCTTGGTTAGTCAGATGCTTTCTGCCCACTCGACTATATAGCTGTATGATGGGTGTGAAAACTCGTACGTCTTAATTATGTCAAATTTTTCTTTTGTCATATTCTAGTTTTTTATTTCGTGTTGAGAGTTCAATTTATGTTTTTAAATTTGAATATTGTTTTTTGTATTTGATAAATTTCATTATCCGAAAGATATCAAAATCATTACAAATCAGTTAGTTGATGGGACACGTCTCTCTTCTTAAAAGACATGACCATCAGGTAGGCCTCAAATCATCCCACATATGGCAACACTAAAGCTAACTACGCTATCATCCTCGCCACAAATACAAAAGGAGGGAAAGTTAGATATATAGCCCATATACAAAATATGGTCACAAGCGGCCCAAAGATAATTGCCACAAAATACTACAAATGAGGACCACCATGTTGATTAAAATCAGCAACAGCTTGGCATGGTCCAGCAACTCCAGATTGAACAAGAAGTCCGAATGTACAAGGTCCATTGCACACTGAACTGACCAGCCCCATTTGCAAACAGCCTCGACATGAATGTAGCAGCCCATCTACGTTCCAGCTGGTCTAAATAAGCAAACAGCTCTCTGTTCAAGAATAAGGACACCTGCATCCAGAAATAAGCAACCAGCACTCCCGGATCATGAATAAAATCGCATACAGCTCCTGAGACTAGCGACAGAACAGCCCAACAGCAGCCACAGTCCAACCGCAAACAAACCAGCCATAAACAGCAAAACAATGCAAACTGTTCAGCTGCAACCTCAATAAAAAAATAGCCACAGGTCAGCCGCAAAATAGTCACAAACAAACCAGCCACAGTCCAGCAAATTCAGTCCAGCAAAATAGCCACAAACAAACCAGTCACAGTCCAGCAAAAAACCAGCCACAGGTCCGCCATCCAGGCCCGTCACCTGTCCAGCCGCGTCCCAGCACCAGGTCATCCTCCAAACAGACAGCCAAGCTAAACCCCAGCCCATGCCACAAGAATAGAGGAGAACCAGAACGGTCAGCCCATCGTGATGAACTGATACAATACAGCGCATAACAAACCATACAGCTTTGAGCACATCCTTCTCAGGGGTCGAACACAGATTCAGGTAATCTCCACTTCCCTTGCACACATACATCATCTGCTTCCCTCGCAAATCCATGCCACAAGCATGCTTTATCCACCACTGACCTTCAATAGGTGTTTGCGAATAACATGGCGGATGGTTTGATCGACCGAAATAAAACATTATTCCGCTGCCTCCAAATAGCATATATGACTGCCCAGAAACTCGCTCTTCTGACTGCATGGCGCAACTTCATTCATAGCAAAAGGTTTTCCATTTGCAAAACAATACCCTGCCAAGAATCGTTCAATCGATGTATTCCACAATTGGAAAGCCGTAGAGCTATTACCGGCTGTAGGAACGGGCACCGGAAAAATAAGTGGTCATGCGAATCAGGCTCCCATTTACAAAACTCACTCTCCGGAGTCAATTCTTCCAATTGCTAACAGTTTGTCTTGTGTTCGAAGTTTCTCCTTCACCGCAAGGCATGCTAAGATCGCATGCCGAGGGATACAACCTCTAAACCAAACCAAACTATACCATCGTACGGTGCTTCCTTGAGGTCGCAGCAACTCCCACGCTGAAGACTGTGAACACCCCATTGCTCGCCAGGCTCCAAATACATGTATCGTTTCCCTCATGGATGGTCGGAAGTACCTCAGATCTTATAATGTCTAGTACTCGAGCAGGTGCGTTCCAAACCCCATTCATAATGAATCGGCTGAGCATAGTATCCCATGGAATCCTCGACCAATATATCACTGCATCAGATACCGGTCGAAACAGCGACCCTGGCCCAGTCCAGTTATCATACCAGAACGAGACGTGGTTGCTTATTACCAATTCGCCATCTGAGCTGCTGCTCGGCATGACAGTGGAACTGTAACAGCTTGGATCACGACCATGAGGCCCCCTTTCGGCTGTTTTAGTGCCCAGAAGTGTTTCTTGCCTAGTACATTCGCACGTATCCGTCGGACACAGATCGACTCACTGTCTATATGGAGATTCCATATATGTTTCAACACAGCAACCTTATTCCATCGTTTGAGGCTCCGGATCCCCAACCCCCCCTTCCTTTTTCGGTAGGCACACCGCAGTCCATGCCACCTTCGCTCCACCTTTACCAAGCGACGTGCCCTTCCATAGAAACCGTCTTAGAGCATATTCGATGTCCCTCGTGACCGACTTTGGCAGGATGAAGACTGTAGCCCAATACACATGAATCGCCTGCAAAACAGAGTGGATAAGTTACACACGCCCTGTGAAGAAGAGCATACGACAAGAGCATGACCTGGCCCTTGCTGTAATTATATCAAAAAGCACCTTACAATCTGCACGTTTCAGTCGGGTTGAGATGATCGGAACACCAAGGTAACGTATCGGGAGGCAACCTAACTCAAATCCCCAAACAGCCCGTAGTTCAATCCTCAGTGTCTCACTCGACCCCGCAACAAAAAAACTGCTCTTCTACAAGTTAGGAGTCAGGCCGGACAATGTGGTAAACAGATCCATACCTTGCTTCAACAGTGCAGCCGATTGAGCATTACCCTTACAAAACAACATAACATCGTCGGCAAAGAACAAGTGTGTGATTTCAACCTTCTTACATCGCCAATGAAACCGAAATCCTTCACTCTTGGACTGCCTCATTAGTATTTCGGAGAGGATTTCCATTGCAATGATGAACAAGTACCGAGATATCCGGTGGCCTTGATGAAGACCACGTCTGCTAAGAAAATATCCCTTCAACTCCCTATTAATATTCACGGAGAATTGCACGGTTGTGATGCACTCATCGATCCATCTAACCATGGCTGGCGGAGTACCCACGGCAACAAGGGCTGATCGAATTAAATTCCAATCAATAGAGTCATGCGCTTTGGTTAGGTCAATCTTTGCCGCACACCACGGGAGGTACGGTTCCAAGTGATACTCTTTCGTGATTTCTTAAACTAGAAGGATGTTATCACTAATCCGATGTCCTTTCACAAAGCAGTTTGAGATGGACCAATTATTGACGGCAAGCACTCAGAGAGGCGGTTAGCCATAATCTTCGAGATACACTTATACAAGGTGTGGTAACATGATATGAGAATTGGTCTCCTTTAACAGCCTCGAGTTTGCAAAGAACTGCAATACTACTTGGGTCACATCATCACCGACAACACTCCATGCTTTGCCAAAAAACTCCGTGTTGAAACCATCAGGTCCCGACGCCTTGTTGTTTGGTAATGAGAATATTGTTGCCTTTACTTCCTCTGCAGTGACCTCTCTAACCATGGCAGCTGCTTGTTCGCCCTCTAGCCGTTTGTGCACAAACTGCTCCAGTGGCAGAGCCTGGTTGCCCTGCCCTCGTGCCCTCAACAAATCTGCGAAATATCGAACAACGTGATTCTCGAAGGCATGTTTGTTATCCATCAGCTATCCATTGTCATCAGCAATCGACGACAGCCTGTTACGATTCTCACTCAATTCCACATGTTGATGGAAGAAACGAGTGTTGCAATCACCCTTCTCAAGCCATTGTACCCTTGCTTTTTGACGATAGCAGCTCTCCTCATGCATTCGCAAATCCACAAAGTCCTTGACCGCTTGTCGCTCTGACAATCCTAATTCCTCATCCTGCGGATGCATACTCAAATTAGATTGCAGCCGTTCCATTCGTTGCCTTGCCTCAGCCACGCGCTTGGAAATGTCAGTGAATGCAAGCCGATTTAGTCATCTCAAGGCTGCCTTTACAACTTTTAGTTTCTTCACAACCCTAAACATAGCGCACCCATGTATTGTCGTATCCCAAGCCTTCCCCACAATCGAAAGGAAATCTGGATGTTCAGCCCACATGTTGAAGAAGCGGAATGGTATTTTCCGTTTCAGTGGCTGTTGAATTTTCACTACCATTGAAGAATGATCCGCTATCCCTGGTGGCAAGAACAGTGCTTCGGAAAATGAGAAGTCGTTGAACCATTTAGCATCGGCGAGTACTCGATCAATCTTCCTTTCGCAGGCCTCCTCACCCACAACTCGATTAGACCATGTAAACTGACAACCCACGTACCTAATATCTTGCAAACCAGCTGAGTTCAAACAGTCCCTAAATTCATCACAGGCCGGAATCCATCGGTTTGTACCCCCCCTGTCTGTCCCTTACATCCAAGATGGCGTTACAATCCCCAAGGATCAGCCAGGTGACGACGCAAATTGTGAGCTCTTATTCTGGAGATCCATCCAGAGAGCCCTACGCTTCACAAAAGAATGCAAAGCATACACAAAAGAAACCCATCCAAAGAGCCCTACGCTTCACAAAAGAAACCCATCCAAAGAGCCCTACGCTTCACAAAAGAATGCAAAGCTACACAAAAGAAACCGCAAGCACTTCCCGGTCTCCATAAGTAATTTTCCCATGTATCGCCTGCTCATTCATCTCCACAACATCAAACACAACATGCTCGGATTCCCAACGTACCAAGATTCTTTCCTTTGGAGAATGAGAGTAATTACCCAAAACTCCCAGCCATAGCATTCTCGGTACTACTCGGGCAACATCAACCTCCTTAATCTTGGACTCTAAAACACACATAAGCTTTAGCTTGTGTGTAAACACCAAGTGACTAACCTCCGCCACCTTACTCTGGTGACCCAACGCTCGAACATTACAACAACCACAATTCATAAAGAAACAAAGAAAGGGAAGAAAGATATGTACATAGAGAGCCAAGGCTCATCGACATCAAGCACAGCTGCAGAGGATTCCCTCCCCACTTGTCCTACTTCTAGGGCTACGGCTCATCTTCGACATGAAGTCCAAAGGATCCTCCCTTCGAATCCCAGCTTTGAAAATCTGAGGACTGCATCTCTGGGACCATTTCAGGGCTGGTTTCATTCATCGTATAGTAATGGGCGAGGATGTAAGGGGCACATTCTCCGTTGATAGTGCATCTGTCCTAGCAGCTGTGCACGCAACAGTCTCCTTTGTGATCATATCCGTCGCTTGCGTTATTGGGAAGTCCAGATCATCCTCAAGAATCGCAAATCGATTACCTGATAGAGCGTTCTCCCCTGGTACTTCGACTTCTGTAGGCTTCTCAGCATGAGGAGGAGAACCTAGTTGTTCTACCGGCTTCTTGATCCACACCGTCTTATTGCACTTTTGCTTCCCGTTTATAGGTTCAGAGACTCCACCATTCGCTGCAACCTTTGCGGTTTGAACGGTTTAGTATTTGTGCCGGAATACCTCACATTTTGGGCATCTTGGTGGCTGCCATTCATACTCGACCATGACCTCATGAGCTTGATCCTCGATTTGCAGCTCAAAGCGATCCACAAGGTCCTAGTTTGCCCCAACCTCGATACAAATACATGTAAATCCCAATCTCGTCATTCTCTCTGCTACTGCATCAGCAAACAACGGTTTACCAATGGCATAGCTATCTCGCTTAGTCCTTTACCGGACCACATTGATAGGGGAACATTATAGAACCTTACCCAAATCGGAATCCGATCGAGCATCTTTTTAGGAACAGATACCCCAGGGTCCCATTGTTGTAAGACCAATGGGCGATGGTGCATCAGCCATACCCCGTGCTCAAGTATACAACGGGGCGCGTCCTCATCTGGAATACAGAAGTAGAATAATCCCGACTCATCCGAAATGACCTCTTTGAGACTATATGGACCCCAAAAAGCTTTAGTCACCTCATTCACCGTCTTAAAGAACAGTGGTTTCCCGATAAAATATCCAACCAAACAGTCACCCCACTTCCCGCAAGCAGTTCGTAACGTCTCCTCTCTGGGCTTTACAACAACCTCACCATCCACAATCTTCGGTGGTACATATGACAAGCTCAATTTCTTTCCAAGCGGGTTCGAATTCACCATTGCCGCAAACGATCTAGCAGGGTCGATCCAAGAGGGTCCCCTAGTACCAGTACCCTGTCGAGTTCCCCCAACTCTTTCTCTTTGAGACATTCCATCAAGCACCTGTCATGCACCATCCGTGGCTTGACCTGCTCCACTAATCTCCCCTTGCGCACCTTGGATTATACCTTTGCCCTTCAATGATGCAAATTGTGCTCGCGTTGAATCGAGCGCAAGAACATCCAGATTATTGAACATTATTGATGCTCTTTTGGGCCCCACTTTGGCGTGCTGTTGTGCACACATTGTTGTCGAAGTCATCATGATGCCCAACATCTCGAGATCTATGCTGTTGGTCTTCAACATAAAGATTTCCTGGATGAACTTCGATCTCATCATCTTGAACCTCCAGATTTGCAGGATGAACTTGGATCCCTGTTCTCATGTCGTTCTCACCAAGTTCCATGGGACTGCTCGTCTGGACTTGCTCTCGAGGTGGTGGACAGGTCTCCAACCCCATGATCCCAACAGGATCGTCTTGAGGTGGTGGCCAGTTCGTGTCCCCGCAGCCACCACAAGAGCTTCTCGAGGTGGTGGACAATTTTCCTCTTCCAACGTGTCTATCCTACCATACTCACCATCCAGGGCAGGTATAGCCACGACAATGGTCAGAGGTTCGGCCCATGGATCTTCATCCATGGTATTTATTGTGTGGTTGCGGCTGATTTGTGATGGGTATTGAAAATGGGTGCTGTTTTGTGGTGTTTGGGTTTTTTATGGTGGTGGGAGGTGGATGAGTGGAAGAAGTGACGACGATAGACCTGATGGTCCAACCACCAACAGGAGCATCGGCCCTTGTCGCTTCTTCTTCGATCGGGGCTCATGGGTGTGCGAGAGGAAGAGACGATTCTAGAGAGAGAAGTTTCTTAGGGAGAGGGAGGTGTAGGAGAAATGAATTGGCCATTACTTGAATACTCTTGTTTGTATGTTTTTATTGCTGAAATGATCTAGGGAAACGCTATTTGAGTAAATGATGAACTGATAGTGATGGATGATGATGTGAAGATTGGAGTTTGGAGTTTGGACGACCTTTGAATGATGATGATGATATTTGATGATGATTTCATGAGTTCAATGTCGTTGGGAGCGTTTGTGATGATTTCAAATTGTTTTGGAGACGATCAGAAGCAAAACAGGAACCAGACACAATGTCTTGCCCGTGACATGTAACAGTCACCACCGTGACGCATAGAAACTGAAGGTCACGGCCGTGAACTCCCTTAAAGTGTTGGAAACTTGAAGGCAGGATCAATTGCGATCATCATGTCCATGATGGGACACTGTCATGATCGTGACTACGTATATTTTACAAGATTTTGTTATTTTTATTTAGATTTTACTTAGAATTTTTTAGAATTTTGTGTTTTTTTATAAATATACATATTGTTTATCAGATTCGGACGTTTTTTCTAAGGTTTTTTAGGGATTTGTGATTGTCAAAGTCTGGATTTATCTTTCATACGTCTCTATGGATTGGATCACATATCCATAATACAGTAGATGATATATAACATATATCCATGGAATAAATAGCATATGAAGCATGTTCATGAATCACACATAGCACATATTTAACACTTCATTCATGTCTTGACATAAACTCACGGAAATAAACCCGAATATAAAACATGCTCGCTTATGCCACTTAAGCTTAACATATACTAACAAATGATACCACCACAACTAGCCTCCTTATCAACTTTCACACCACAACCAACACAATACATGAACAAACATAACAAAGCATAGTCACAACCATCATATTTAAGTGCAAACTCGAGGCATACCAGCCTCATTGTTAACCAATGGATAACCCCATCACAATTAATCATGTCCATATAATCCTTTTTATCCTCATTTCACACCCTAACCCCTTTTATGTACATAAACCTTAACCCCGACATCATCGTCATTCCGATGATCTAACCACATACAAACACACAAATGCCCATAACATCACCACAACCCACACCTTGAAACCCATCATGCGATCTTTATCCCCAACAACCTATAACCGCAATGAACACAACAACCATAACAAACATTGCATCATCGTCATCCTGGCGGTACCACATCAACAACCACACATCAAAACCTACAACCATTCACTATCAACCATGGGTTTCAAGGAACACTTTTGTGGAGGTTATCTCCCCGACGAGTAATCCCAAACAAAACATGGGCCGAAACGACGGAACGTGGACGAAATCAATATCTATCGCGTCGGGCTAGTCGGGCCGTTGATGGGCCTGTTAGTCCTGCTGTTGGGCTGCACTCGAGCCAATCCTCGGGCCAGCGTCGTGAAACTGTCCGAGCTGTTGTCGGGCTTGCTTCACAAACGGGCCAGCTGTCGGGCTATGGTCGGACCGCTACTGGGCAGTTGTTCCGCCGATGTCCGAGCTGCTATCGGGCTGCTGACGGTGTGGGGGACCCGTGGGTGGCCGGATTTATTGCCTGAGAAGGTATTTGATGGTGGTTGAAGTTGTGGGGGTCGATAGGATCTTTACCATATCTAACTGCCATCAGACCAGGCATTCTCTATGTTGTCTGTGTTTAACTAGTTATTAATCTGATCCCAAAGAATCCCATTATACTGCAGTAAAAAGGTTTCTACGATATCTCAAAGGAATCCTTGATCTGGATATATAATATCCTAGGGAATCAGATTTTATACTGATTGACTATTCAGATGTAGATTTTGTAAGGTGTAGGGTTGATAAAAAGAGCACAAGTGGAACATATCAATTTTTAGGTGCAAGGATCGCATCCTGGTTTAGTAAGAAGCAAACGACTGTCTCGATCTCTACTGCAGAAGCTGAGTATATTGTAGCAGGAAGCTGTGCTGCACAAATTTTATGAATGAGTTCACAACTTGCAGACTACAGATTTACGTTTGTAAAAACATTAATATTTTGGGACAGCACGTCTGTAATGGCAATTTTAGAAAACCCTATTTTTCACTCAAGAACCAAGCACATTAATATCAGATATCATTTTATCAGGAATCATGTATAAAAAGATCATATTAAATTAAAATATATTTCTACAGAAAAATAAATTATAGATATTTTTACAAAGTCTCTTGATGAGAGTAAATTTACCCATTTTAGGGGAGAACTAGGTATGATTGACGTAAATGAATTTGGCCAAAACGCTCTACTGCTTTACTGAACAGTACAATGCATACCAACATTCAAATCCCCTTTTGCATTGCTATTTTTGGAATGAAACAACACTACTATTTTTAATACCAGAATCTCGTAACGGTCAAAACAGTGACTGTTTTGCGAAAAGAAAGATTTATTTTCACAAGATTTATAACGATTACTTTGTCACCAATAAATACTCGAGTACTTGAGAAGGCTAATACTCTTTACTTTACTTTTACTCACTCTCTCTCTAAGTACTCATACTCTCAAAGAGTCTCTACCGCAAAATCCTAACTCTGTTCACTTCTAATCACTTTCTCTTAAACTTAATTTTCTCCAAAATTTTTCAATCGAAATCAGTTTAGAAATTGCCAACACACAATAAAATTCTCCATCATCGTCTGATAGGACTCAAAGTCACTCGAATCCCTCAAAGAAGGTGGAGTTACAAATAGGGGTAGTCCTTGATTTTGAAACCCTAAAGGATGAATCTGACGAAGTTAAGGAGATCGCGGAGCTGATTCAAGATGCTGAATTGAGGTACTTGTGTGAACGAACCAGCCAAATCTTTGAAGATGAGGTCTTGAACTTCATTGAAAAAGCAAAGGTTACAGACGTCTTCTAGATGATCACTTACATTTCAAGAACGAAGATAGGGTTCATGGTTACCCCTGAAGACTTTGAACGACTATTCAAGATATCCAATGAGGGGTCGAGAATAATATCCTAATTCGTAGTGATAGATGGAAGGCATGCCATGTTGAATGATGAGCACAAAGACAAAAAAATCAGAACCATGAAGAAGTTTCTCTCCAAATCCTACAAGCTACTTGCTGATGTGGTGAAGAAGACAATCATGTAAAGGGAGTTCGCAAAGGATCAAATTACGTCAGATCAACAAGAAATCATGAGTGCAATTTGACAAAGTACAAATTAAACTGGACCAAACTGCTGACGTATCAAATAGCCAAAGCAGTTGAGGCCAGACAACCACTCTATGGGAGAGTGATTAGCATTATCTTGAAGGATAAGCTTAAACTATCTGACAACATGAAAAGGCCATGGACTGTTATCAAGCAGATTGACGTGAAAAAGATTGGCAAACAACCCCTTGAATTCTCAAGGAAGAAGAAGGAGTTACAGACTATCTCAATAGACTCTGACCAATCTCTGAAGGAGGTTGTATAGAAAGTCAAGGAAACAAAGATCAAATCCCCATCAAAACCATCGACTGCAAAGGAGACCATCAAATCCTTTGTAGTCAACGAGGCCGAAGTAACAAAACTAGACAACAGCCAAAGAGAAAGGCTGCAGCTAACTCCCAGAGCAACCAGAAGGAAGTTGGTTATATAGACCTCGGAAGAGGTTGAGGAAGCATCATCCAATGCATCAGTAGGAAATGATCAAATCCAAGAAGAGGAAGTTACTCAACCAAACAAAACAACAGATGAAGAAAAAGCAGATGCATACTAGCAAACTCGAAGATCTCCAAGAAGAGAAGGAAAGAAACCCACAACAAAACCAGAACCAATCGTTCTTGTCCCAGTCAGCATACTTGAACCTATTCCCTCTATTGCACCGCCTATTCTGAATGTCAGGGTGAAAAAAGGTGAGAAATTAAGAGTGCCACCCCCTTAGAACATAGAAAAAGCTGTGCTGCATGACTCCAATCTAGTAGCAGCAGTTATTAGAGAAGGAACAAGTGAAGGATTGATTTCACTCATCACACAGAAGCGAAACTGTGGAGTGAAGTGACAGAAGGTCCACAAGCAGAATTCAGAAAATAGATGACTGTAAAAGGGTTCAACAGAAAACAAATAGAAGTAATGGAGGCTGATATAAGAAAGGAAGCAATAAAGGCTCAGAAAGCCATGGCAAAGGAAACATTGCCCTCACTCTCGATTGGGAAACAGAAGGAGACGTCAACAACAACAGCCATAGTACCAATCTCGTCTGTAAGAATAAACCTAACGAGTCTACAGACTGAACAGTCCTCGACTGCAACTGAAGTGTGGGCAACCACAACTACAACAGTAGAGGAAGAACAGGAGACAGCCACTGCCATCACACCTGATCCAACAACGATATATGCAGCATTGTAGACGACCATATCTCTTCAGACAGGAGTCACTAGGCATTCTGGTAAAACAAAGCAACTCCTTGGTGTCCGAGAAAAAGGAGTCCATGCTATAACAATTCATAAGGGAGAATAAACTTTCTATGAAAAAAAAAAAAAGAAAGAAAAGCAGCTCATCAATGATCAAAACTGATCCCCTCTGGCCCCATTATGAGATACAGAATCAATCTAGACGCTAGCAGAACTGAGGTGGGAGTTGTTGATGGGCTTACAGACAGTGGGTTCGCATAGCTAGCCATAATGTAGCACAGAAGAAGAGACCAACTGAGCCATACATCCTTTTCAGTGAAACTCTGAAAATCAAAGATTCAACCCTCAAAATCACAAGAATCAGACAAGCTCAGCTTGGAAAGGTTGAGTTTGCGAACATTCTTGAGGTTAAGGTCGAGCTAAAACAACTGGCCGACAAACACCTAAGGGCTGCAACCCTGGAGATCCATGAATATCTCTCCAGACCACCCTTTCTAGGAGATGATGACAACAACGACAACGGAGGACAAAACAATGATGATGATGCAGCACTGGAGGATGATATCATTGATGAAGTGACACAAGAAACCGTAGACAAAGGAGTCCAGCCACATTAAGCACAAGAAAGAGAAGAACACCCCCAACCAACAGCGGTAGCAGACACTCTTCCACTCACAGATGCACATGACACCCAAATTCTACCTGCAGAAAATACTGATCAAACCAAGGAAACACCAAAATCTGTAGATAAGGCTCCATCCACAGAAGCACATCATGAACAAGTCACTGAATCATCAACAGAAGGAAAAGAAGCTAGAGATAAGCCTAATGAAATCATCATTCTAACAGATGAGGGATCGAAGATGTCTACTGCAGTCAAGGAGACTCTAAGCCAAGAGGTTATATCTGATAGAATGACTCTATAGGAGCTGAGAAAGCATCTTATGGATGACATTCCTATCTCAAAGGGAGTAGTCCAGCAGCACACAACAGTAGATCAAAGAGTATCACCTCTCAACATTCAATTTACTCCTCAATCCACATTTGGACCAGAGCAGACCACAACAGATCCTCCGTTAGTTGGCTTTCCGGAGGGGTTGCTCTATGGAGCCACTACAAACATACCAATGACTTCGAGGACGACTATAGCAAGCCTTAAACAACTTCTGACAGCATCACGGGCTCAAGCGTCGCCCTCACAGACTATCGTGGCAAGATTATCCAAGGACAAGCAATCCTTCTCAAGGGATGATTCCGACACTATTGCCTTGGAGCATCGACTACAGCACTTGAACCAAAGTGTCTATGATCTCCATCAATGGACAAGGGATGCATTCCATGATCTACTAGAAAGCCTTGAACCTGTTGTAGAAGAGCTCGAGTCAGAAAGAAACAATAGGAACAAATACTTTGCTGATTTTTATGATGTCCTTTTCGGCATTGGCAAACAATTGCATCAACAAATCAAAAAGAGCAACCACATCAATCTCCAACAATACCATAAAACTGCCTCCAACATGAGTAGACTGAGAACTGCCCAAACCTCCAATATCCCCAAATTGCAGACCTCTCTCTAAGCCACTTAAGATAAACTCTAGCATCATATTCAAAACAACAACAAGAGGCTCACACTACTGGAAACTAAGGTGCATGCCAGAATTTCCAAGGCAACTGCTGCTCAGCCGACCACCTCCATTGAACTCAAAACCTTAAGACAAGCAGTTGAAACTCTCATACCTGCACTTTCTGCTTTCTCTCTCTCTAAATCTGATGACAATAAAAAGAGGAAGAAGGACACCAGTTCTAAAGATACTAAGGAGAAGGAAGCTGCAAAGGAGAAGGAGAAGAAAAAGAAGGAGGAAGCTGCAAAGGAAAAGGAGAAAGAAAAGAAGGAAGCTGCCAAGGGGGAGGAACACAAGAAAACGTCCAAGAAACCCTCAAGATCTCAGGGGGAGAACTTAAACAGCCAAGACAAACAGGAAAGAAAAAGATTCAGAGAACATCATCAAAGGGACAAAACTCCATCAGAAAGACGTAGACAAGACTACGAAGCACACTACCCTGAGAAGCGCAGCAAAGGAGATAAAGGTTACAGGGAGCAAAGAGGTCATAGGTAGTACACTTGTAACGCCTTATAACTTTTCTTTTCAAACCTTGTATAAAAACTTTTCTTTTAATCAAGAATGTATTTTGGATTGGTAAAACTTGCTGTCTTAAAATTTAAAGTTTTGTTATCATCAATTTAGAGGAAGATTATTAGGAAGGTGCAATTGATGAACAAATTTTTAGAGTAGGATATGTATGTAGTCAATTGTTTAGGTTGAGAACTAGGATAGTATGTTGTAGTCTAGGGAAGCATGCAACAGAGCAACAGACCACAATTAAAGTGCCAATGTGAATCACCTGATGCGGACTACTATAGAAGGTTTTGGATAAACAAGTAGGACATGGGTAGCAAAAGACCACAAATGCTTCAGAATATAGAATCGAAATCTCAGGATCAAGTCACATCAGAATGCAACAAACTGGATACAGCAGGGCTGGTTTGCAACAGAGATAAAAATGCAACAGACGAGAAGTACAGCAAACTGATTGGTGAATGGACTACGATCTGAGTAACGATCAAAACGGTTAACAGTCAAGGGTTAACGGTGACGATTTTCATAAAACCGATAACGATTTTCAAAACAGTTAACGATTTTAAGATTAAGGGTTTCTGTTCATCCAAAACCGTTGACGTATTCTAAATTTTCGTTCACGATTTTGTATAACCGTTCACGGTTATGAAGATCTAAGACGAAATTTACGGGATCCGTATAAATTGTTGACGTTTGAACCAAAACCGATGACGATTTGATGAAAACCATTGACGGTTTTTGAAAACCGTTCATGGTTTTGATTGAAAAACCTAACGATCCTTTTTTCAAAAAACACAATGAGGGGACCGAGCCGGCCCTGACCTGACCCTTAGGCCCTTTGGATAAGGGCCAGGCCGTGATCCGAGAGGAAAAAGTCTTCTTAGGCCCGACCCTTAAGAGGCCAGGGCCGGGCTAGTCCAGCCCAATCTACAGTGACGGACCAAAAAGCCCAAAGCCGGCCCAGCCCAATCTACAGTGACGGACCAAAAAGCCCAAAGCTGGCCCAGCCCAAGTCCGTGTATTTGACAAGATCCATGACAACTTGACAAATAGGATACATGAAAAAACCGTTGAAAACCATAACAAATTTGAGTGAAATCTGTATCCACCAGAGAACAAAAGATTGACGTTAATATGGTAGAATGATATGATGCTTTTTCTAACTCCCAAGAAAGAAATCGTTAACTTTAACGATGCCAATACAAAATGAGCTCATCATTATTTCCGATCCCAAACAATTTTAGATTTTCACGGAAACACTTAAATAACAAGACAGGTGGATATCCACCAGTCTGATAAGGCAGTAGACCATCTATGCAATCGCTTTAACAGTATGTTAACAAGAACAACAGGGCTGCCGTGAAAAGCTGCTGATCTGAAAAACAAAATATTCAGACACCCACTTAGTACCGGTTCCAGTAGGTCCTACGTCTGAACCAGTTGTAGTCGGGCAAACTTTGGATTGGTCCAGTTGCAGCGATGGCAATATCCTGCGAAACAGATGTAGGCTCCATTAGTCATGAACAACAAAAATGTAGTTTTCCTCCATCTCAGTATAAAATCTTCGACATGAAAGTGAACCCTTATCACAATAAATTTTGCTCTTGGACATGGGTGGTTGCGGATCGTAGCACAATGACATGTGATTTATGCATAGATGAGAGCAAAAAGAGATGATTTTACAGCGTAGCAAGAAAGAAGCATTTTAGAGAAGTTGGGATCCACAAATTCAAAATTGTAGCCTCTTAAAGCAAGCTCGTCCATAAGTAGTTTGAAAGCATCAGCAACTTAGAAGCATCTTCACAAAAACACTCCTTTATTCACTACCATTGATAGTTCAATCGGTCTCTGGATGCTAGACCATCACTCATGGGATGGTACACACAGATCAAAGGTTGAATTACGTATGAACCAGTAATAAATATGGGCAAGCCTTCAAGTAATCCTACAGCGGCAAGTAAAAGAGTCCTTTCCAATTAGTATTTCATCCGGGGAAGGAGTCTATTATTCGATTTACAAAGAGTATATACTATATAAAACTAAGATTAAGTGCTATCCAACAATAGAGATGGTAAGATCAGTAAAACTGAAACAACATTATATTAAACTAGGTTCCTGTGAAATAAAAAAGGAAATTCAAAGGAGGGAGCGAATGATGCTCTAGTCGTCGAACGACGACTGCTCCTGTGACAACCCTCTGCTAGGAATGTGGAAACGTAAACAAGGGCGGCTGAAGAGGTGGTGATATATGTTACAGTGACAGTTTATGAAAATCCTAGGAATGTGGTAAAAAAGGCTGTGAAACCTAACTCTACGATGGTTCCTAATGAGTGTTCCACTCATATTTCTCTTAGATAAATGCTTTATGATAGATTTTAATGTCAATTTTTGAATCGTTTTAGTTATTTTTAGGGTTGAGCTCTTTGTAACATTGTTTTCTTGTTTTTGTCTCGAGGTTTTGAAGCTTTGGAGCTTTCTTGGGAACTTTGATTGAAGTCCTTGTGATGAAGTTCAAGGCATTTGTATGAAATTTTAAGTTAAGGTTAAAGAATCTGGAGCAAGGATTAAAGATCGAAGTTGGAAAAATAGAAACTTGAAAAAAATTATGTTAGAAGATGCTCACAGGGAGTTGTGGCCTGCAGGAGGAGGACTGTGACTTTAAAGAAGACATCCATGCTTTGTTGCAGGCTTATCTAGAGAGCATGTTCAATCTTCGGCTAATATTATGGGTTGTACTGTTGGTGAATAACCCGTTACTCCCTCCGTCCAAAAAAAATAAAAATACAACACTTGTCTTTTTAGGCCGTCCCACAATAAATACAACGTTTCCTTATTTGAAAATAAAAAACATCAAATCACTCTTTATATGTTACAGTAACCCCATTATCTCCTCTCTACTTACTCCAATTAACCCCACCACTACACAAATACAAAGAAAAAAAATATTCAATTCTCACCTAAATTCCCGATCCCATTGCGTTTTTTGCAGGACGGAGGGAGTATATGTTTTGGAGTCCCCCTGCTTCCTAAGAGGCTCGAGATTATACACTAATGACCTCTTATTGACCATGTGGTATCCAGGATAACTCATAGGGAAGCAATAACACTTTCTTAAGCTGGAAGACTCAACTTGTGGTTGCACTCAAATATAATATACAGAGTTGGTGCTCTCAAATCTTTCTTCTATCAGGTGTCATAATATACCATATAGATGCCTTTCACAAGAATTTTCTTAGGAGTGGCCTTGCTTTTAATCATCCTCGGGTGTTAAGTCTCCTAGGCTATTCGCATTAAGCATGCCCAATAGGGAGGGTGCTCTAGCCTTACAAAGGAAAGGATGCACTTGCGAAATAAGACAATGCTTACTAAGAAAACTTGGGTTGTTCACATGAAGCAAGACACTTTGGGAGGGTTTGTTTTGGGGATAGGATAAAGTAGGAATATTAGTCCCGGACCCGGGACTAATAGTTCCAGGATTTAACAATGCATTTTAATGTTTTATTCATGTTTTAAGGATACAATCCATGGCTGAATATTATTTCAACGGGATCCCCCCTAAACCAGATTGAATGCAAGGAAGGGCATTATTAGTTGCGGAAATCTCTGGTTCATGAATACGAAGAGACTAAACCTACGTGGGAGCAGCATATCAAGGCAAAAATGAGTGCAAGTGAAAGCCAAGGCTGCTAATTGGTGATCATCAGAAGGAAATATGCTGGAGGGTAATCTGGCGCAAAGGTGTTCTCCCTAGACATTCCTTTGCCACTTGGTTGAAAATGAAGGACAAGTTGAGGCTGAGACCTTGGGTGATAAGGG
>JAOVYX010016038.1:0-25853 GCA_035668315.1 Drosera spatulata | reverse complement strand
GGAACGTAGTGAGTTAAGCCAATACTTATTACAAACATTCCACATTAATCATTACACCTAAGATCTAAAAACATCAACGATTGATCTAAGTGATTAAAAATGACTCCACCATTATCCCTACATTTGTCCTAATCTAAGCAATCCACCGTACTATCTAGCTTAATTTTATCTTCTTTTTTAAGTTAGTTTAGTTGGACATTTACGATTCCCTGTGGGTTCGATCCTTATTTCCACTACTGCATTAATTCTATATTTATAGAGTGAAAGTGAGTGCTCATAAATACTAATTTGACGTGTATACGACATCACGCATCAAATTTTGACGCCGTTGTCGGGGAATTCGGTAATAAGTGTCAAATCAACCAAATTTAACTTAATAGTTTTCTATTCTAGGTTAAAATTAAAAAATAAATAAATAAAACAAATCATTCAAAAAGAAGTTTGTATGAATTTTTATGAACTTAAGAAGTGGCAGGATAACTGGATCTGAAGTTAGAAAATTAGTCTCTAAGTTTGAATCTCCTGAGATAAGAAGCTCTACTCCCTTTTTAGGTTCTACACCTTCAACTTCTTCTCAACTTGCTCAAACAGAAAGGAGGTTCACTCCTATTATTTTTGGAAATTTTGAAAGGGCAGAAAATAATCAAAACAATGCGAATAATGATGAGCAAAATTTACATCGAACTCTTCGAGAGTTATTTAATCCCACAATAGAGGAAGGACCTCTTTGCATTAATTTGCTAACTCTAAATGTGCCATTCAAATTAAATTCAGGCCTTCTGAACAAACTCTTTGTGTTTCATGGTCTAACTGGTGAAGACCCGCATAGACATTTGAAGGAGTTTCATGTGCTCTATAAGTCGGGCAAAACTGATGGTATAACGGTTGATGTTGAGAAACAGTTTGTATTTTCTTTCACCCTACAAGGTTATGCAAAAGATTAGCTGTATGAATTACCATCGTTATCAATCAATACCTGGGCAGAAATACAAAATGCTTTTCTTGATAAATGTTTCCCATCAAGCCGAACAACAAATCTACGAAAAGAAATTTCTACTATTAGACAGAGGATGGGGGAAAACCTTCATGAATATTGGGAGCGTTTCAAACGCTTATACGCGAACTGTCCACATCATTCGATAGCAAAAAATCTCCTAATTCTGCATTTGTATGAAGGGTTGCTACCTGAAGTACGTCACCAAATAAACTCATCAAGTGGTGGCGCCCTAACAAACAAAACTCCTGCTGAAGCAAGGAGACTGATAGAAATATCAGCCCAGAGTTCTCAAGATTTCAGCCCAAGGGCTGATGCTGATAGAGAACCAGCTGAAAGCTCGACAACTGATAAAAAAATTGCTGCACTTACTAATTTGGTTACTAAATTAGTAACTAACACTGCTCAGTCACAGCTTCAACAAGTGAAGTCGTGTGAATTTTGTCAGAGTATAACTCACAAGATAGATGCTTGTCCTTCTTTACATGAAGATGTAAATGCTGTTAATTTTCAAGGACAAAGGACAGGACCGTGGAATAATTTCAGCTTGCATACTACCACTACGGTATGGTTTTCTCACTTTGCTACTGGAACTGGCCTTGAACACAGGAAGAGTCCTAGATCATGAGAACTCTGAGACACTTTTGTTGCAGCATGCATCTGATCTTTGGCATGTAAATTTTAGTCCCTCTAGTAGTCTGCACCACTCACGTCGTCCGCACTGTACTGCACTTCTGTGCCCTACTGCTCTGCTGCATCTGCGGCCCTAGTATGTAACTACTAAACTAACTATTACATCCTAAGCATCTAATACATACACAATTTCTTCCAAAGTTTTGTTCATCAATTTCTATATAAGTAGAGGGATTGCACATTCCTAACAATTTTCCATAACGTCATTAGGCCATCGAGGTTGTTGAAAAAGGAAAAGGATTGGCTCTTCGCCTAAAACCAACTCCTGAGGATAAACCTAAGTCATCACAGCCTGATCAAGATAATTTTGTTTTCTTGACCGGAAAGTACCTAATGTTTGCTAAGAACTTTAAAGGGAAAAGAGGGAAGTTTTATAAAACCAAGCCAAAAGTCTCCTCATCTAAGACAAGCACTAATCCCTGTTTTAAATGAGGTAAAACAGGTCATTTCTAGAAAGACTGATGTAACGCCCCGACTTTTCATTACTTATTAATGATACATATGACGTCACTGCCGCTCGGCCCAACGCCTCAGCTAGTCAAAAACTATACTTCCTGGCTTAGTCATAACAATTAAGCTAAGTTCACTTATACATCTTTAGTTTAGAAACTTTTGATGCACTCAATCATATCTCAGAATATCACATTTGTTGCGGAATTTACCTCTTTTTCTAAGATCAGAATACCTTTCACACAAAAGCTACATCTAGCATCAAATCTTGGGTCATACTTCTCCTTCAAGTCTTACTCTTGTATCAAAGAGAAGAAGAAAGACACAGAAAAATAGTAGTGGTGAGCTATAGGAGCTCAATAACGTATCGGCCCCCTTATCAGGGGTTACACAAAACAAGAAGATAATAAAAGAAAAAGGAAATGAACATTTAGATCCTTTGTTCCAGCACTCTAGAATTATCATGACAATCTGACATTCACAATTATCATCACAAGCATACCAATGACTCATCCTGGTCACATAAGCACACTTAACACCATGTAACAACGCTTGAAACCATGCGTCCATCGACACACCAGACATTATCGACGTCATTCACGACCGTTATACCCTTTATGGTAATGACAGTCAAGACCTCCATATAAAATAAATTGAGACAATGACACTGTGACACGATAGATCCCCAGTCCAAATCTCACGTACTGCTGCACTCATTAGTTCACTTAAGATTTGTTACACTTATCGTCATGTCAATCACACAGAGATGGCAGATAATAGATATCCTCAATGTTATAATTGTGCCCTTGGCTCATCGATAAGCTTTATTCAACTTTAGCAAAAGGGGCATCCGCAAAAGGAGATCATCTAAAACGGAGCCCAGGGTCACCTGCTGTGAGATACCCTCATACCAAAAGGTCGATGAAAGAATGTCACCACCCAGTCATTGTATAACACATGCGACAGACACGACGCTCTTTGTGTTTTATACCATGGAGTTATCTCACCAATTATGGATTTACACTCCTTTCACACATTCACCTTTATTATACCAGCAAATAAGGCATAACACACACCATGCAACAAAACTCCACAACACTCAGTATTTAGCACACAATAGTTACAGTCAGTATTTTACGTCAGCCACATTTAGTGAGTACGTCCAAAGATTCCAATACATATTATTATACTCACGGTATAACAACACGCATCGTCACACACAATAAATCTAAACGTTATCCTTTACCACAGTTCTTCACATGCACATGTTTAGCCTCGTCTTTAAGTGATAATGAGCAGTATCTCCAAGTTCTATAATATAATAGGATACGCGTATTAAGACACACCCTTATGAATGATTGTTCACGTTATGGAGTTAAACATATTTTTTCGTACTTCTTGAAAAACTGTCATAGTAATATTACGTGGTGGTACCAAGCATTGAGAAAAGTCTTTGATACTTATTTTGATAGTCCATGTGGGGTTGTTTCGGAGTCAAAGCATTTCATTCCTGGATTCTGTCCAACATGATCCTTCGACGCATTTAAATCTATAACTTCTCGTATACAGCTCCAAAAATTATATTGTAAAATTATACATATACTATCATCATAATCTTTCCACTGAATTAAAGTTTCAATCATGCAACCTTACCAATAATAGCTGTTTATTCGATCAATTTTATATTTTCGATTATATTAGACAGTTTGACCTTTCTTCACTAATCAGCTCATAACTCCTTCAATATGACTCCAAATCTAGATTTTTAAACTTTTCTGGAAACTAGGCTTCAAGACCTTTCTATTGATATGAGGCTTGTTTTCTAATCTTTTTTTTGTAATTTCAGATCAAGTCACAAAGTGATCCTTATAACCAATTTTTATAGATCCACATATTCGCACGTTTTGATTTATATCTTGAGATTCACAATTCAAATCATGATCTATTAACTTTATCAAAAATAGACATGTGACGATTCAATATATATTAAAATAAAAATTTATCAGAGAGTCTATGATTTTCCACAAAATTTCTAAGCAACTTGATCACCTTCTCTTATTAATGATGAAAGATCATCGTCGCCTTACAACCCTAACTTCTCCTCTTCTCCTCAAACTCTCCTTCTTCTCTTCTCTTGTTTATCTCTTCTCTTGCATGATAAGAAGTGTTTTTATGTTTGTAAGAAGTTTTTCAAGAAGAAAAGAGCTTATATTTATAGAAAATTAAATCAATTAAAATAGTTTAACTGGATAATTAGTGGATCTTTAGTGCATAATTAGCGGGTAAATAATATAATTTAGGTTGAGTAGAAATTGAAATAAAGAAAAATAAGTGCCAAAATGAGGTTTAGGTCACTTTCGTATAAATACGGTATTTTCGTATTAAGATCATATTTTCTCGAATTTGCGTATTAGGGTTGCAATTCATTCATATTTTGTATTCTTTCCTTATAATTTCGTCAAATAAGCCTCTTAATCTAGAAAAATAAATTATAACGTACAATTATTTACTATTCACATTAATTATCGTGAAACTAAATTTTACAAAAATTTTCGGATCCTTACCATATTTTTGGCATGATTTTGACAAACGAATTTTATAATCCCGTTGTGTAAATTACGATTTTCAGTAATATACTATTTTTATTATTTATTGAGACAATAATTTATCGTGAAACTTTCGGGGTATTACATTCTCCCCTCCTTACAAAGATTTCATCCTCGAAATTTATCTCATCTCTCGAAACCACTTAGATTCGTGTAAATCACTCATCGTCATCCAAATTCGACAAGAAACCTTAAACCAAATAAAAAATACTCAACATCATGAATCAAGTATCCCGTGCAATATTCCATAAAAATTGCAAGCTCTTTGCCTATCTTATAGATCAATCACCAAGGTCAATTATACCTTGGATGATAATAATAACAATAGCCACCCATATTTTGACATTCTTTACGGTTTGATAAACTTCAACAGACCATAACTCTTTCACAACTTTTTATATCATTTTGAGCACAACATCCAATGGAAAGCATTTATGCACATATCATTTCTTTTTTAATTTGTGCACTAGGTTTATATCCAATGGCTGGTTCTTAAGATGAACCTCAAGACAAGCCTACCAAACGAAGCTTATCACGTGTAACCCATTAATTTACCCAGTCATAACTTTGCTGGTATTCAAAACCATTATACTTCACTTGACCCTCAACATCAAGAATTTGCAATAAATCATCTTAATCGCACACCTGATTATGTATGAATCAGTTACTTGTAACCATTGGCTATCAAACTCTTGATGTTCGAACCGAGCTATCCATTCTCATATGTCAACATAATCTTCATGGCTCAAAATGCATCATGCACATTAAACTTGGCAGCCTTAGCCTTGCAAAATCATAATATCCAAAACTATTTTTATATAAACTTCAGGCTCAAATGCCACATTTAGTTTCTCAAGTCCTCTTTATAATCTTCAGTTTCGGACTATATGGTACCTCATTTAACCCTGCAGCTGACAATGCTTTGATAAAGAGGATAATGCTTTTTCTCTTTGTTAACAAGTTCACGGTATACTACATGCTTACGAATGACAACACCTCAAAGAGAAACCCAACCTAAGTTTTTAGGTCTCGACGATCATAAGTATAAAAGACGTTTGTCGTGAATTTTCATTGTATTATGTTATGTCGAAGCTTATCACAGTTTCAACTTAAATGCAATAGATTGATTCTAGTTTATCAATCTTTTGTCTGGGTTTTGTTTCAATCCCCAACCAACCAACATCCATCCAACCACATCACGATGTACATAGACCATAAGTTGTCTACATATGGCCACACAAAACGCCATGAATGACTATCTTCATTGCCAAAGAGATTTTCACTAGTTTAGAGTGCATCTATAGTTTTCCATGTATCGATGTTGGTACACAACAGAAGAACCACACAGAAATATATGATTAAGAAGTACACATGTGGCATACTTCTAATACGGATCATCTAAAGGGTGAGAACACTATAAGATTGAATATATAACTCCTATTCATTACCCTCAGTATTACTACCAGAGCATTTGTTTTCCACAATGTCACTTCATGTCACAAAATTGTTTTATTTTTACAATCATAATCACTATTCTCATCCATATAAACATCCCTGTGATTCTCATCTTTCAATTGTAATAGCAGTATCGTCAAAACTTATAAGGTCTTATATCTGGCTATTTACTCCCAGACGATCATCCATCTAGACATGACATTTTATTAATATCGCATAACTTCGTCTTACAGCCTCATCTCTACCTACTATATCATAAGATCAAACATATAGGTCCTAAAACTAATATAACTGGTATCATGACATATCACGCCACAACATCCAATTCCTCAAGCGTTGCGAAGAAAAATGCTATAATACTGATCACCGCACCAATGAGCGCAAGGTAGAAAGCCATTACAAACAACACTCCAAGGAAGGACTTCACCACTTGCTTGATTATCGGATGCATTGTATTTCTTTTTGATGAATTATAGAAGGATTGATCCTTGAACCACGAAGAAGTTCAATGGCGTTTCACTCCTAATTTATACTACTTAGAGTATAAAAGGAATCAAGATAAAATCTAGACAAAATCTAAATTTTCTTATCTCCATGATCATGTTAATTTGCGAAGTGATCCGATTGTCATGCGTGGATAACTTTTTCAAGGAAGACAAACGAGATCTAGATTTGATATCTCAATCTTTGACATAATCTGAAATTTCATTATCCCATCACATTACCATAATTGTTCAGATATTGATCTATGTCGAGTTCAACCTAATCTCACTGCTCTTTGGCAACCACTGTAATGCAACTCTAATTCATTTAGCACAAGGTAAGCAAGATTGATTTAGAGACATTACTGAATCTTAGAATCCTGGGTGAATAGAATAGAAGATATAACATATACTCGAGTTTCTGTATATAAATGTAAACCTTGAACACTGTAACTTACTTTTCTTTTACCATGAAGGCAGTCCTTATTTACAGCTCAAATATTAACTTCAGAATATCCAAAGAAATTCTTGAACATAAGAAAACTTTCTATTTGCTGCCGTAGTTTTCAGTCTTGTCAAACTAACTGTTAACATTTTTGGATATATTTTGCATTAACAAGATGAAATCTCTAAGTTCCTTCTAAAAGATTTCCTACCCTTTTGTCATAATTCTCACTACTTACTTTGTACTCCATGCTTTTCTGGAAGATCATATGAGATAAACAATACAACTTCTTATATATCTCCATAACAAATTGCCATTGAGAGTTTAAATTTCACGCATCACTATACTTTCCAAGAGTAGTTAACATTACACTGGCTTATCTCATATTTTACCCTTTTGTATATTCCAAGATTTGATATAAGTCACTTCAATTCAATAATCAAAGTCTTAAATTTGCAAACATATCAAATCTTCACCAGTATATGCCCTCAAGTTCCGTTTCCAACTTGATTCTATGTGATATGTAATCACAATGTCATAACTTGGACAAACGTTAAATCTCGAATTGATACACCATATTGAATCCCAAAATGCATTGTGTTTTCTTGTTCATGGATCATCCATCCATGGATTCATACAGAACATTTATTTAGACTGATTCCTCTTACAGTTCATCTAGTAATATTTCCAATGCTCAATAAGTAGGTCCTTAACTCCAAGTTGAAGTATTCTTATGAGATTCAGTGAACCTTTATTCCATAATACTTCTTTGAGAATACAGCACTTATATCCTCAAAATAAAATATCACTATCATCCAAGCGTATAATATCTTACGGTTATTAAGGCATCCAACTCAATGTTTAACCCAAGGGGAGTAACTAACTCAGCATTCGTTACTTCCAATTTGTTCTTCTATTCCCAACAACCCTTCATCTCAGCATAGAACAAAATATTAAATCATTGACTATGATCACTTTGTCATTATCTAAATAAGGGAGGCAACCCACATAATTCTCATTTTGGCTTAACATGTAGATCTATTGCCCTTCTCAATTATTGAACATAAGATAATATTATGCCAATAACATGTCCACCTCATGTGCAATATGTCCCCATTTTCCATCTCAAACTTTATGGATTTATTAGTAATTGGTAAATTTCACTATCAATGTTCAAATACATAATAATTATCCTACATATCTATTCACCCTCGTCAACCGAACACTTTATAGTTCGTTTCATAAAGTTATACTTCTCTGAGGCTAATAAAAATTAAATATTTTTTTCATGCTCTCCTTACTATCATAATTAATATTTCTACATATTTTCCTCATACTTCATTTATGAAAGCACATTTATGTGTTACATCATGTTGGAAACATCTATGTCTAGCCATGCTAACACCTTTTCTCACTGACCAGGTATTGCTACTCTCTTAAAGACAAAGAACATCACATATATAATTTAACCTTCCAACATCAAGTGTATTAACTTCTCATACTTGAGTAAGATTGCTCACATATATCAAATCATGTATTTGTCTTCCCACCATTCATGATCAAGTTATTACTCATCTCAGAGAGTAAATCTCATTTATTTACTCAACTCATTTGACTCATTCCTCTCGTACGGTACTCAATGCATGTTGCAATCCTATTCCATTATAAAAATGTCTTCTTATTATCCTTAAGTTCTATCCCAAACCACACATAGTAGCGGTACCAAATAAGATGTTCATACAATAGTATCAAACCAAATAGACACATTGGTCCTATTTTTCACGGCATATGTACCACATGATATATATCCTCTTAATATTATTTTAGCAAAACTTAGTGCCTTTATCATTCAAAACACATCCTCAAAAAATCAAGGTTTTGTTCTTGCTTGGCCTTATTTGCACAAGTGTTGTTTTAATTCTAATATAGCAAATAGCCTATGATTCAATCCAATACAACACATGATATCATACTCATCTTATATTCCATGCATTTGTATTGTGCTTATCTTATTCCCAAATGATATCATACTCATCTTATATTCCTATCCTAAACCTTTGGCTCTGATATCAATCTGTAACGCCCCGACTTTCCATTACATATTAATGATACATATGATGTCACTGTCGCTGGGCCTAAGGCCTCGGCTAGGTAAAAACTATACTTCCTGGCTTAGTCATAAGAATTAAGCTAAGTTCACTTATACATCTTTAGTTTATAAAATTTTGATGCACTCAATCATATCTCAGAATATCACCTTTGCAGCGGAATTTACATCTCTTTCTAAGTCAAAATACCTTTCACACAAAAGTTACATCTAGCATCAAATCTTGGGTCACACTTCTCCTTCAAGTCCTGCTCCTGTATCAAAGAGAAGAAGAAAGACACAGAAAAATAGTAACCGTGAGCTATAGGAGCTCAATAACGTGTTGGCCCCCTTATCAGGGGTTACACAAAAGAAGAAGATTATAAAAGAAATGGAAAATGATCACTTAGATCCTTTGTTCCAGCACTCTCGAATTATCATGCCAATCTGGCATTCATAATTCTCATCACAAGCATACTAATGATTCATCCTAGTCACATAAGCACAATTAACACCACGTAACAATGCTCGAAACCATGCGTCCATCGACACTGCAGACTTTATCGACGTCATTCACTCCCGTTATACCCTTTATGGCAATGACAGTCAAGACCTCCATATCAATCAAACTGAGACAATGATACTGTGACATGACAAGTCCCCAGTCCAAGTCTCACGCACTGCTGCACTCAACAGTTCACTCAAGACATTGTTACACTTACCATCATGTCAATCACACAGAGACGACAGATAATAGATACCCTCAACGTTATAATTGTACCCTCGACGAGACTTATTTAATTTCATAGATAAGCTTTATTAAGCTTTAGTAAAAGAGACATCCGCGAAAGGGGATCAGCCAAACCGGAGCCCAGGGTCTCCTACAGTGAGTTAGTTCCACAGGTGCAACCTAGAAGGAGGGTGCATAGGTTGTTTTAAAATTTTCCGTGTAATGCAGGGGAATATTTAATCAGAGTACACTGTTAATCCTTGCAGACTGCAGAAGGTGTCTGATGCAGAGACTTAAGCTTTGAAAGCTTGTCTCTTTGTGTTGTTCAAATTATTTGTAACAGTTCTAATATGCAAAATAAAATAATGCAAGACGAGAACACAGGATTTTATACTGGTTCAAACACTCATTATCAACTGATAATCGAGAGTTTAGTCCAGTCTTCCCTTGATGACCAACATAGTCAATCCAAGAGATGAGTTCACCATCTTCTTGTTTTTGGCTTACGAAATAACCCCTCTATAAGCTTGCAAACTTGCCAAAGGCAAAGAACCTAGATCCTTCCTTGGACTCTGCTGCAGCTTTGATCTTCAATGTAGACTAGTGAACTCTCTTCTTCCTGGTTTCTTCAATTCAGCTCACTTGAACAGTTTTGAATTCATATTTCTCATATGCTCTTGTACGTTCATTCAATTTTCAACAGCACTGTCCCTTGAGCTCTATGATCCCCTTTTATACGTTGTGGGAATGAACTTGTGACTGTACTTGATCTGATATTGATAGCCTATCTGTTAGCAACACATGTGACCCCTTCACTGATGTTGACAGATCAGCTTCACTCTGATCCTCGTACACTTTCTCCATACCTTAAATCTTCGATTTGACCAATCCTTTGATCCTTGTCCAACCTAGGCAACCATCTATGTTGTACTCAGTCTGCTGCAACTTAATCTGCACTCAGTACCGTTGAGACCTCATCTGCACCCGATCACTGCTGCAACTTCGTCTGCACTCAGCACTGCTGCAACCTTTTCTACATTACTGTATTAGCCCTTGTCAACAAGATTGATCCTAGATCCTGAAGTATTTACAGGTCATGTCTTAGCTATCTTGCTGAAATTCTCTATAGCAGTCTGCATCTGGTGACCCACAATATTCTCCATCTTGGCCGTCCACTCTTTAGCATCTAACCTAGACTGCAGATTACTAACGAATTCCCAACCTTAGCATACTAAGTACATCATGGTTAATACTTCCAAGTTTTGTTCATCAATTTCTATACAATTGGAGGGATTGCACATTCCTATCAATCTCCCCCTAAATTGATACTAACAAAACTCCTAAGTAAAACAACAAGCTTAACAATTACATTTGTTTTAAAAACTTAATCCTATTTCTAAGACTAAATTACAACAAAGGATGTATCATTTTTACCCGTGATGCACACTGCCTCTGTTGTATTTTTTAGGCTGACCCTCTGATGTGCTTAGCTGCCTTCTTTTCTCCCCTTGGAGCTGCTCCCCTTGAGATCTTTGTCTTGATCACCTCCTTTGTAGGGTTTGCTCCCCCTGAGATCCTTGCCTTGATGGGGGTCTTAATTTGCTTTGTAGCCCTCTTCCCTTCTGCTGCAGTGGTTGATTTTCTTTTGAGCTCTTCTGCAGACGGCCTTGCTGCTTCTTTCCCTTTCTCTGCTACCTTCTTCCCCTTTTTGTTAGAATCTAGTCCTGCTGTAAAGGTTTCGCTTGCAGCTCGAAGGTTACTACAGTAAGGCTGAGCCAGAGGTCACGGGTTCCCTTTTGTGATGTGTTAGCGTACTTCTCTACATCTACACCAGAGGTCATGGGTCGGTGAATATGTTGCCAGAATGTCATGAAAGTGACATTTTCAAGAAAGGACGAGTTCAACAACGGCTAGAAATTTGAGGTTGCCTATAAAACAGAGGCAATGCCCAAGATTTCAGAACCTTTGAATTGCTGAATCTCCTTTGCTCTAAAAAGAGAAGTGCAGTAAGGTTTCAAGTAGACTGAGAAAGAAGTTGATAGCTGAAAATCTGAGCCAGCTATAGAAGGCATTGT
Organism: Drosera spatulata; assembly: GCA_035668315.1. Lineage (NCBI taxonomy): Eukaryota > Viridiplantae > Streptophyta > Magnoliopsida > Caryophyllales > Droseraceae > Drosera > Drosera spatulata. The sequence continues at coordinate 13,837 of JAOVYX010016038.1, read as the reverse complement.
TGAATAGCACTAGTGTTACAGATGATTCCAAGAGGCTGTTCTGAGTCCTGTTGAGGAGAAAGAAAGATCTTATAAGATGTTTTTATTATCATTTACTCTTTTTAAAGTACAGGTGAGCCCTTCTGCACTACTCTGAGTAGAAGAGTTCACCAACCACAACATACAAGATCAAAGGTTGTGCGCTACAAATGTGGCATGGAAGGTCATAAGACCTATCACTATACTATCCCACTCAAGAAATCAACTTAGGTGTGGGTACCTAAGACCAACTAGTTCGGACCAAATCTTGGGGATCGATGATCTAACAGAAATATCTTGCAGGAGAATTATAACCTAACATGGTATTTGGATAGTGGATACTCAAGGAATATGACCGGATGCAACGCCTTACCATCAGACTTCATAGAAGAAGATGATCCCCAAGTAATCTTTGATGACAGTAAGGCAGGTAAGACTAAAGGATATGAAATCCTTGATACAGGTTCACTAGTCTTTAAGCAGGTAGCCTATGTTGAAGGACTTGGTCATAAGCTATTATTCCCAGAGGTACAACCTAGAGAGGGGGGGGGGGGGTGGATAGGTTGTTTTAAAAGTTTTTGATATAAGACAATATGGTGTTTAACTAGTATGCACTAGTTGTTCTTGCAAACTGCAAGATGTGTCTGCTGTAGAGACTTATGCTTTCAAACCTTATCTCTTTGCACTCTTTAACTTATTTCTAACAGTTCTAATATGCAAAGCAATGCAAAGAAAAGTAAGAACACTGGATTTTATGCTGGTTCAGACACTCGTTATCAACTTATCAACGAGAGATTAGTCCAGTGTTCCCTTGATGATAGTTGTAGTCAAGTCAAGAGGCGAGTTCACTATCTTCTTGTTTTTGACTTACAAGAAGGAACTATTTTATCCGTTTTCAAAACAGAAAAAGGAACTTGCTAAAGGCTAAGAACCTAGATCCTTGCACAGATCTGTCTTTAGACTCTACTGTAGCTTCTTGTTCTTCAAAGCAGACTAGTGAACCCCCTTTTTCCTGAGTCTTCTTTTCAGCTCACTAGGACGATTGCATAATGATTTCCGATTTTTCTTCTCTCTGAGAGTGTTCAAAATATCATCGTCCATGCATATATGTCCTTTGAGCTCCTTTGATTCTCTTTTATAGACTGAGGGGATGAGAAACTGTTATTGTATTATTCAGATGTTGACACCTTTGTCTATTTACTCACAGTTACCCCATCACTGATGTTGATAGACTTGCTTCAACTTTTCTGATCCTAGTACAAATTCTCCATACCTCAAATCTTCGATTTGACCAATCCTTTGATTCTTGTCCAACCTTGCAATCATCTCTACTGTATTCAGTCTACTGTCACTTAGTTTGCACCCATTATCATTGAGGCCTCTTCTGCACCCGGTCACTGTTGCAGCCTCGTCTGCACCCAGAACTGCTGTAACCTTTTTTGCAATACAATGTTGGCCCTTGTCAACAAGATTGATCCTAGATCCTAAAGCATTTGCAGGTCTTTTGCTATCCATGTTTGTTTTAGCTGCCTTGCAAAAATCTCCCTGTAGTAGTTTGCATCTGGTGGTCTACAATGCTCTCCATCTATGGCCGTCTGCTCTTTCGCATCAATCCTAGACTGTAGATTATTAACCTGATTTCCAGTCTAAGCACACTAACAACATCATGGTTTTACTCTTAAGTTTTGTTTATCAATTTCTATACAAGTGGGGGGATTGCACATTCCTATCAATCTCCCCCTAAATTGATGCTAACAAAACTTCTAAGTAATAAAATAGCAAAATAACTACTTACATTGTCCAAAAAAAAAAAAAAAAATTCAGAACCTAAAATTACACTCAGTAGAGGATTTACCTATGTTGTTCTCCTCCTCTGCTGCGCTTTGGAGGGTAGTCTTCATGCTGCCCTCCAGGCCTTCTGTTCTCCCCCTGAGGCTGCTCCCCTTGAGGCCTTGAAGATTCTTGTGAAGGCTTCCTGTACTTTACTGACCTTTCTCCTTCTGCTATAGCTTGAGGTCTCCTTTTGAGCTCTGTTGCAAACTTCTCCTTCTCCCTTGCTAAAGTTTTCTCCCCCTTTTTGTTAGCATCCTCTCAAAGAGCTACTGTGAGGGCTTCAACTACAATTTTGAGAGCTTTCAGCTCAGAGGAGGTGACGTATTGAGCAACTGTGGTTTTTGCAGTCTCAACTTGCAGCTTGTTTTCCAACAGGCTTAGTCTTTTGTCATTGTTGAGAATATGTTCCTGAAGCTGCCTTTGAGTGGACTTAAGTGAGGTCTACAGTCTGCATAAATCTGCTGAATGTTGACCTCTAAGTTTGTTGAGATTTGAGGAGCTGAGTCTGTATTGCTGAAGGTTGATGGCATTACTCCGTTGAATCTGTTTTAGAAGGCCTTCAGCCATGTCAAAAAGGATATCATGAAACTCTTCGAAGCATCTGTTTCTGGTTTCCTTTTCTGAGACCAGCTCATCTACAACTGGTTCCAATTTGTCAAGAAGGTCTCTAAAGGCCACTTTTGTCCATTGATGCATGTTGTAGACTTCTTGATCTAGTTGTCGCAGTCTGTATTCTACTGTTGTCTCTGGAGAGAATGGAGAGGCATGTTGTGGCTTTGTGATCCAAGCAATGGTTGTGTCTCTGATAGTGGGAGATGGTCCTTCATGTATCGTTATCAACTTGATGTCTTCTAATGCTTGTCTCAGACTTCTGGATGCAATTTGAGGTGTCATGGGTATATTAGGAGTTACACCATACAGTAGACCTTGTGGGAATCCAATAGATAGAGGGTCTGCCCTAGTCTGCATTAGTTCAAAGGAGGATCTGGGAGTGAACACCAGGTTCAGGGGTGATACAGCTTGGGTATGTATATGCTGCTGACTTGTGGGAGAATCACTTATCAGGTGCTCCTTGATTTCCTTAAGCATCACCCCTTTGAAGGAGATATCTTCTGCAGTTTGCCCTTCCTTGACTACAGAAGTCATTTCAAAGCCCTCATCTTTAATTATGACCACTTCTTCCATCTGTGTTGGAGTCAAATCAAGGGCTGCGATCTCCGTGAATCCTCCTTGATGAGTATGTTCCTCCTTTTCTTCAGACTGCTCTGCAGATGGTTGAATTTCCGTGGCTGCAGTATTCTGCTCAATCTCTGCTGCCCTTTCTTCTGAAGTTGGCTCTGCTACTGCTAACCCTTCTACTGCAAGTTCATATGCTGTCTCTGCTGCTTCTGGCACTTCTGTTGTTTGTTCTGCTGCGGGGAGCTCTCCAATGCCTTCTCTGGTAGCTTCATCAATCATTTCATCATCATCATGACTTTCTTCTTCTTGATGGTTATCAACATCATGATCATCACCATCTCCAGAAGACGTTGGTCTGTCAATGATTGGTCTTGACAGATAGTCATAGATCTCTAAGGTTGCTAGTCTGACATGCTTGTCTATCAATCTTTTCAACTCTGCTTCCACCTTTGGTGTGTGGACAAACTCCACAGCTTGCAGTTGAGCTTGCTTGTCCCTCTTTGTCTTTAGAATTGAGTCCTTTATCTCTAAGGCTCCACTGAAGAGAATGTATGGTTCTATGGCCCTCTTCTTTTTGATAGCCTCTTTCCTTTGAATAAGTAGGAGCTGCTCTATCTCACCTTTTGTCATGTTATCCACAATGCCAATCTCTGTCTTAGTTCTATCAGGATTGATCCTATATCTTGTGGTAGATCCTGATGGAATCAATTTTGGCCTCTGAGCTGTAGCCTTCGGCTTCCTCTTTAATGGAACCTTATGTTTTCTGATAAACTTCTGTATCATGGTCTCTTTTTTAGGTTTGCCCAAAAGTTCATCTGTCCTTGATATGTGCTTTGTCACTCTTGCCTCTATGGATTGGATGGTATACAGAGCTTCTTGTATTTCCTTCTTGTCTCCAGCTCCTTTTGTGGTAGTTGTTGTAGCCCAGACTTCTGATGCTGTGGAGGGGTATTCTGCTTCAACTCCTACCAGCTCCATTCAAGCAGTAGAGATGGGAATGAGTGCAGTTGTAGATGATTCTACCTCAGGTGCAGTAGACCTGATTGCTAGAGGAATTGCTGTAGAGGTGTTGAGGGTTTATCAGTCTGCATCCTTCTCAGGTTGGCCTCGATGTCTTCAATTTCCTTTCTTGTATATCCTTGAGCACTCAGCTCCAGTCTTCGTTGTGCCATAGGTCCTTCCCTAATATCCTGGTAGCTCTGCTGCGCTTTCAGAATGAGCTGTTGGAGATTTTCCTCAGCCCTTGTCTTGAGGTACTCTAATGCAATGTTTGCATCATGGAGTACAGCTATTTTTGGCTCCTTTGGAGGGATAGCCTTTGATGATGTCCCTCCTTCATTAGTTACAAAAGGAATCATTTTTGACTCTATTGTTGATTCCTTTGCAATGACTTCAGTTTGCTCGTCTTCAAGAATTGTCTGTGTTATTTCTTCTTCCAAAGCTGTTGATTGTGTAGTAGGTGTCCTTGACAGGGTCTCCTCTTCTTCTTGTGAGGTCTGCAGAATTAGCTTCCTTCTTGTAGTCTTTGTCTGTTTCTATTCTGCAGTCTGCTTCAGTCTGCCTTTTGTAGGCTTCTTGGTGATTTTCTCCTTTGCCTTCACCATGGCCTTCTTGAGAAGTTGATCTGAAGCCATTGATATGGTCTGCACCTACTTTGCCTTCTTTGAGAAGAAAACTGGTTGCTTCCCAATCTTCTTCACATCGGTTTGTTTTGCCATTGTCCATGGCCTTACTCTCTTGTCTGAGAGTTTGACTTCTCTTTGAGGATAATGCTGATGACTCTGCCAAAGAGAGATTGTCTAGTTTCTATTGCTTTGGCCAGTTTTTACATCAGAAGCTTCGCCCAATTTATTTTGTACTTTGTTAGGGTTGCATACATGATCTCCTGTTGATCAGAGGTGATTCGATCCTTTGAGAATTCCCTGGACATGATGGCCTTCTTGACCACGTCTCCAAGCAGCTTATGTGGTTTTGACTGATAATTCTTCATTGTTGTGATCCCTTCCTTTTGATGATCTTCGCTCAGCATCGCATGTCTACCATCGCTCACCACTGAGGTTAGGATATTTCGAGCTCCTTCGTTTGAAACTTTGAACAATTGTTTAAAGTTCTTGGGGAGTAACAGTAATTCCATTCTTCTTGCTGGAGGTATATGCGATGGATTCGAAGTTGTCTGCCACCTTCGCCTTCTCTATGTAATCCAGCACTTCTTCATCGTATATCCTGCTGGTTTTCTCGCATAGGTATTTCAACCCAGCATCTTGTATGAGTTCTGCAATCTCCTTAACTTCATCAGATTCCTTTTTTAGGGTTTCGAAGTCCTGGACAACTCCAGTCTGCAACTCTATCATTTTAGATGGGCTTCTTTGTTCTTAATTTTTGTCGCTCTTGGATGTCGTATTAGAACGGCTTTTGGCCATTTTCGAAAGTATTTGGGATTGAATTTGATCGCTCGTGAAAGTAAAGAATTGAAAAACTCGAGCTAGGGTTGGCAGTAAGAGTAAGAGAGATAAAATTCTTAGAGAGAGAGAGAGTAAAGGTATTTTGGGTAAAAGAATTTTGTATATTTATACTCAGTTTAAAATTGCCATTGTAATTTTGTTTTTAACAAAATGATCGTTATATGATTTTTCACGATTTCAGTCATTTATTTGACTGTTGCAAAAATTTAGCTAGATGATTTTGAAGGTTGTTTCCTTCTAAAAATAGAAATGCATTAGAGAAAAATCAATGCGAGTCTGCATCTTACATGTAGTAGAGCAGTAGAGCATTTTTGGCCATTTACTCATTTAAATCAATCATACCCAAGTCACCTCGAAATTGGATAACTTTACTCTCATCGAGAGGTTTTGTAAAAATATATGTAATTTATTTTTTTGTTGGTATATATACCAATTTGATATGATCTTTTTGCACATGATCCCTGATAAAATGGTATCTGACATCTATGTTCTTGGCCCTTGCATGAAAAACTGAATTTTCCGAAATTGCCATTGCAGACATGTTGTCACAAATATTGGTGTTTTTGAAAAAGAAATACCGTAGTCTGCAAATTGTGACCTCATCCATAATACCTGTGCAGCACAGCTTCCTGCAGCTATGTACTCTGCTTCTGCAGTAGAGGTTGAGACAGTGTTTGTTTCTTGCTAAACCATGATATCAATCTTGCACCAAGAAATTGGCATGTTCCACTTGTGCTTTTTCTATCAACCCTGTAACCTACGAAGTCTGCATCTGAGTAGCCTATTGGTATGAAATCTAATTCCCAAGAATACCAGACACGCAGATTTGGACTTCCCTTGAGATATCTGAGGATCCTCTTTACTGTGGTGTAAAGGGATTCTTTTGGATCAGATTGATATCTAATACAGACGCAGACTGAGTATAGGGTGTCTAGTCTGCTTGCAGTTAGGTACAAAACTGATCCTATTATGCCATATACATTGTTTGATTTATTCCTTTTTCGCTCTCATCCTTGTCTATTTTTGCAGCTGAGCTCATGGGAGTTTTAAAAAAAAATGACTTGTATTTTCTACAACATATTTCTTAATTATATTCTTCAGTTATTGTAAGGAACCAAAAATTCCGTAAAATTTAATTTCACGATAATTAACGTGAATAGTAAATTATTTTATATTATAATTTATTTTGCAGAGTTATAAGGCTTATTTGACTATATAATAGTGAAAGAATACAAAATTTGGATGAAATACAACCCCAATATGCAAATACGGAAAAATACGGTCTTAATACAAAAATACCATATTTATACGAAAATGACCTAAACCTAATTTGACACTTATTTTTCTTTATGTCAATTTCTACTCCATCTGAATTAGATTATTATCCACTAATTACGCACTAAATATCCACTAATTATCCACTTATTTTCCACTTAACTATTTTAATCAATTTATTTTTCTATACATACAAGCTTTCTTCTCCTTGGAAAAGCATCTCATAAATATAAAAAATACTCCTTATCATGCAAAAGAAGAGATAAACAAGAAAAGAAAAGAAGGAGAGTTTGAGGAGAAGAGGAGAAGTTAGCGTTACAAGGCGACGAGGATCCTTCATCATTAACAAAAGAAGGTGAACTGTCTGCGATAAAAATTTTGTTAAAAATCATACGCTCTGCGATAAATTCTGATTTTAATAAATGTTAAGGCCTCATATGTCTAGTTTTTAATGAATTTATAGATCATGATTTTGAGTCGTGAATCTTAAGATATAAATTAAAAGGTACGGATATATCAATCTATAAAAACTGGTTACACGATAGAGTTTGTGCCTTGATCTGAAATTATTACACAGAAAGATTTAGAAAATGAACCTTATATCAAAAGAAAGGTACTGAATTCTAGTTTCCAGAATAGTTTCAAAATCCAGATTTCGAATTGTATATAAGGAGTTGTGAGCTAATTAGTGAAGAAAGGTCAAACTATCTGATATAGCAAAACAAATAAAATTAAATGAATAAACTGCTATTATTGGTAAGGTTTCATGATAGAAACTCTGATTCTATGGAAGGACTAGGAAGTCTAGTTTATGTAAATTTTATGAAATAATTTTTGAAACTGCATATGAGAAGTTATAGATTTAAACGTGTCGAAGTGTCATGTCGGACAGAATCCGAAAATGAACTGTTTTGACCCCAAAACAACTCTAAATGTTCACAAACACTTCTAATAATGATAAATACATAAAATAATCATCATGGACTATTAAAATAAGTATTAAAGACTTTTCTCAAAGCTTGGCACCACCACATAATATTACTATGACGGTGTTCAAGAAATACGAACAAATATGCTTAACTCCATAACATAGCAATCATTCACAAGAGTGTGTCTTAATACGCGTATCTTATTATATTATAGGACTCGGATACACTGCTTGTTGTCACTTAAGTACGAGGCTGAACGTGTGCATGTGAAGAAACTATGATAAAAGGTAACGTTTACATTCGTTGTGTGTGCCGATGCCTATTATTATACCGTGAGTATAATAATATGCATTTGAATGTTTTGACGTAGTCACTAAATGTGACTGACGTAAAATACTGTCTGTAACTACTGTACGTCATGATAAGATGATGTGTGTGTTTTTGTTATGCGTTGATTACTGGTACAAAGAGGATGAGTAAGTAAAAGGAGTGTAAATCCATAATTGGTGAGATAACTCCGTGGTATAAAACACAAAGAGCATTGTGTCTGTCATATGTGTTATACAGTGACAAGGAGAACCTGGGCTCTGGTTTGGCTGATCCACTTTCGCGGATGTTCCTTTTGCTAAAGCTGAATAAAGCTTACTTACGAAATTGAATAAGTTCGCCAAGGGCACAATTATAACATTGAGAGTATCTATTGTTTGTCACCTCTGTGTGATTGATATGATGGTAAGTTTAACAAAGTCTTGAGTGAACAGTTGAGTGCAGCAGTGCGTGAGACCTGGACTGGGGACCTATCGTGTCATAGTGTCATTGTCTCAGTTTGTTTGATATGGAGATCTTGACTGTCATTACCATAAAGGGTATGACGGTAGTAAATGACATTGATGATAGCTAGAGTGTCAATGGACATGTGGTTTCAAGCATTGTTATGTGGTGTTAAGTGTGCTTATGTGACTAGGGTGAATCACTGGTATGCTTGTGATGATTGTTGTAAACGCTAGATTGGCATGATAGTTCTAGAGTACTGGAATAAAGGATCCAAGTGATCATTTTCTTTTTTTTTTTTCTTACCTTATTCTCTCATGTAATCCCTGGTAAGGGGGCCGACACGTTATTGAGCTCCCATAGCTCACGGTTACTATTTTTCTGTGTCTTTCTTCTTCTTTTTGATATAGGAGCAAGACTTGAAGGAGAAGTGTGACTCAAGATTTGATGCTAAATGTAGCTTATGTGTGAAAGGTATTCTGATCTTAGAAAGAGATGTAAATTCCCCTTCAAAGGTGATATTCTGAGATATGATTAAGTGCATCAAAAGTTTCTAAACTAAAGATATATAAGTGAACTTAAGTTAATTCTTATGACTAAGTCAGGAAGTATAGTTTTTGCCTAGCTGAGGCGTTGGAACCAGCGGCAGTGACGCCATACGTATCATTAATAAGTAATGGAAAGTCAGGGCGTTATAGGTTTTTAGCCTGATTTATGAATATTCCACTATTTAGTTGTTGAACCTGAAGACCTAGAACGTATTTCAGCTCTCCCATTAAACTCATTTGAAATTTTGATTTCATTAGGGCAGCAAATCTTTCCTCTCTGAAAATCATTTTCAAAGTGTATGCTCCATATGTTTCTTAAGAAATAGTTGGTACCTTTCCTCTTGGAAAATCATTTCCACAAAGAAAGGTACAGAGGGTTTCATACCATGCTCTTGGAGCTTGTTTTACGCCATATAAGGCCTTGTCTAACCTGTTGACATCATTTTGATGTTAAAAGTCTTCAAATCCAGGACGTTGTTCAACATAAACCTTTTCTTGCAGCTTTCCATTGAGGAAGGCACTCTTCACATCCATCTGATAGACTTTGAATCCTTGGTGTGCAACATAGGCAAGGAATATTCTTATAGCTTCCAATCTTGCAACAGGGGCAGAGATTTAATCAAAGTCAATCCCTTCTTATTATGAGTAATCTTTTGCCACCAGCCTAGCCTTGTTTCTGATGACTATTAATTTTCATCATTCTTATTTCTGAACACCCACTTGCAGCCAACAACTGGATAGTTTTCGGGTCTAGACACCAGATACCACACTTCATTTCTCTGAAATTCATTTAATTCTTCATATATAGTATCAATCCAGTTTGGATCACTCAGAGCTTGATCTACTATCTTTGGCTCTATTTCTGATATGAAACATACAGATAGGCATTCTTTGGTTGTTGCTCCTCTAGTCTGCACTGGTGCATCTTTGTCTCCAATGATGACATTTTGTGTGTGTGCCTTGATCCATCTTCTTTTATCTTCCTGTTGATCAATGGCGACTTTCTCCAGTTGTTGTCGTATTGTGGGCTGCTCTAGCTCTGCTACAGTGATGTTTTCTTCTGTATTTACAGACTGCTCATTTTTTACTGCAAAATCAAAGCCCTTGTCTGCATCTTGTTCATTATATATGCATGCACATTCCTCATAAAGATATTAGCAGTACGAATGGATGTTTCAGATTCATCAAAGAAAACGTTAACTGATTCCTCAACTGTTTGTGTTTTCTTGTAGTACACTCTGAAAGCTTTGCTAATTGTGGAATATCCTAGAAATGTTCCTTCATCTGTCTTAGGGTCAAATTTTCCTATGTATTGTTTATCATTGTTGTGAATGTAGCATTTGCATCCAAATGCATGAAAGAACTTGACACTTGGTGTCTTTCCTTTACACAACTCATAGGGAGTCTTCGTATGTAGCTTATGTATAAGACACCTATTTAGAACATAACAGGCAGTGTTTACTGCTTCAACCCAGAATTTTTTAGGAAAATCTGCATCAACAAGCAATGTTTTGGCTGCTTCTATAAGTGTCCTATTTTTTCTTTCTGCTACACCATTTTGCTGCGGTGTCCTAGGTGCGGAGAAGTTGTGTCTTATACCATGATCATCGCAGTATTTATCAACACCTGCTTGATCAAATTCAGTGCCATGATCACTTCTAATTGTGACTACCTCTGTTCCTTTTTCATTTTGTACTTGTCTTAAAAACCTAGTCAATAGACTGCAAGTTTCACTCTTTTTGTGTAAGAATATCACCCATGTATATCTTGAGTAATCATCTACTATAACTAGGGTATATTTCTTTCTATTTAAGCTCTCTACTTCTACTGGGCCAAAAAGATCCATGTGAAGTAGTTCGAGTACTCTAGTTGTTTCTGATGAGTTTATTGGTTTAAGACTTGCTCTAGTCTGCTTGCCTTCTTAGCATGATTTACACAGCTTATCCTTCTTAAACTTGATTTGAGGAAGTCCTCTTACCAGGTTTTCTGAGGATAGCTTAGCTATGGTTTTGAAATTTAGATGTGCAAATCTTTTATGTCATAGCCAATTTGTATCGTCAGCAGCTTTAGCATTTGAGCTGATTGAAATAAATTGAAGTCTACTGCATAGATGTTCTCTTTTATGCATCCTATCAGTTTGACTTTTTTGGTGATTTTATCTTCACTTGACATGAATCATGAGTAAAGGAAACTTTATAATTCTTGTCACATAATTGACTAATAGATACCGGTTGTGTTCTAATCCTTTAACATAAGCTACATTTCTAAATATTACGGAACCTATACCAAGGATTCCATAACCTTTAGTTTACCTGCCTTACCTCCTCCAAAGATGACTATAGGTCCTTCTTCTTTTCTGTATTCTCTCAATAGGCTTTTGTTCCCTGTCATGTGTCCTGAGCATCCACTGTCCATGTACCATTCCCGTTCTTGTTGTTCCTATAATAATGGGATGAAGTCTTGTACATGGTACCCACAAGTATGGGTCCTTGCTTGTTAGTCTTGGGCGCCCAAACTTGAATAATTTTCTTGTGTGGTGTCCAACAATTAAATGCTCTGTGATCGGGATTGCCATAATTATAGCAATAAATCCTTGGTCTCACTACTCTAGGTAGTCTGCTTGAATTTTTTCATTTCCTCTGCTGCATTCTGCATGTGCAGTAGGGTTTTAAATATGGTCTTCTCCATGCACTTTTCGAAGTTTTGTTCCATAATAAGTAATTTGGTGCATACTAAGATTTATGTGACCTCTTGTCAGATTTATAATGGATTTTTATCTTATTACCTCTGACTGTATGCACTTTGTGGTGTTTTGCACTCATTTGTGATGTTGTTTTGCCCAAAGGCTCAACCTTTTAAACAGAGACTTTACAGCTCTACTTTCCTTTTACAATAGAGGTTTTACCCTTCTGTAATATTTTTGCAGAGGTCTGTTTTACCTCTTCCTTGCTAGCTGCAGGGACCTTATTTTCTTTTGAGAATGCAGCATCACTCATCCAGCTTTTGTATCCCAGTCCTAATCGATCACATGAGGATTGACCCATGATTAACATCTTCTACAAATCAAGGGTCTTTTCATTCCATGTGTCTACCTGAGCTTGCAGCTCAACATTTCTTTTTGTGAGTGTTTCCACCACTGCAGTGAGAAGTTTTACCTTCTCATCTGATATCTTTAGTTCAGTTTGGACCACTGTCAAGTCATTTGACTTATTGTCAATTTCTTCATAGGCTAGATTGTAATCTTCTTTGAAAATTACAATCAATTCGAGGTTGTCTTTATTTTCTCTTGAAAGGGTAATAAAGTTCTAAGAGGTCTCTTGAAGAGCCTCTTTTAGTTCCTCTAGAGTGGCATCAGAGTTTGAGAGATCAAATACCTTTTATTTTTCCTCACTCCTTGCCATGAGACAGAGCTGTACGTTTGAAATTGTATTCTCATCATCCGAGTCTGTCTCAGTCTATGTCTTCGCAGTGTAGGCCTTGCCTTTTTCTTTTCTTCCAGAGTTCCCTTTGTCTTATTCTTTCTTGTTTCATTATGGAGACGATTCCTGTACTGGTCGTCTGCATTGTGCAACAAAGTGCCCTGCCTTTCCGCGGTTGTAGCAGACCTCCTTTTCTGCTTCTTTGGCCTTGCTTGAGATGTTCTTCTTGTTATTTTTCTTTTTGAACAACCTTCTGAATTTCTTGCCCATTAGTGCAAGTTCCTTTGAGATTGCCTCTTCACTTGCAGATGAGGTGTCACTACTGTCCTCCTCTGCCATAAATCTCAGAATTTTTTCTTTTACTTTGAAAGCCAATGTCTTCTTTTTAGCCTCATCGATTTGCTTCTTTTTCTCCACTTCAAGATTGTAGGTATGCAGCACTCCATATAGATGTACCAGGGACAGTTTTGCAAGATCCATGGACTCCCTTATTGCTGTTGTCTTTGTTCCCCATATTTCATCAAGGGATCTCATAAACTTTAGTTTAACTTCTTTGTCATCAAAATTCTTCCCTAGAGTTTTGAGATTCTTGATTAGCACATTAAATCTCTGATAGAAACTGATTAGATTTTCATCAGATCTCATTGACACCCAGTCATACTGCTGCATGAGAACTGATGTGCAAGTCATGAGCTCAAAAATGAAGAAGGATGAAGAAAATGGCAAGTCATGAGCTCAAAAAGCTGCATTTCATAATTCATCATCGTTTCACGTGCTTTGAGAGTTTATACGGCAATGTTTTATAGCGTTTAACTAGATTAGCATGTGTAGATGTGCTGTATAAGTTTTTAGAATTTTTGCACGTCGTTTGGTATTTTTTATGTTAGTTTTAAGGATTACAGCACAGTGGTCGCGGGCACGACCAGCTGTGTCGCGGGCATGAACAGTGTCGTGTGCGTGACACCCTAGAGGTCACGAGCGCGACGGAGGATTTCTGCAAATTCCCTGATTTTTAACTGGTCGCGGCCGCGACGATGTTTCAGATCCAAAATAACACTTTTCGGCCGTCGAATCGATCTGATTGCAAACCCTCGCCTATAATTACGTCTCCTAGGGTTGTTCTAAGCATAACACAGAGGAGGAAATGCTCAGGGATGGCAGAAGCGATCAAGGGGGCGAGAGACGCAAAGAGGACGAGTCTTGGAGGTGATTTTGAAGAGTTTTTGATCCACAACCGATAGGAATCCTTTAGACACTAGTTTGGAACGCTACGTGCGCTGTAAAACCTTTACTCTCAGTTTGTCAATCTCTGTAGAATGCTTGTTCACATTGTCATGTTTAATTCCATGCTTTATTCAATGCTTATGTATGAGTAGTTCATTAGTAGGGATGTGTTGATTAGT
>JAOVYX010016037.1:0-25858 GCA_035668315.1 Drosera spatulata | reverse complement strand
CTCGAGTAGTCATCAATAAAGGTAATCATATACCTTAAACCGGTGATCGATGGTTGCTTCACTGGACCAAAGACATTAGAGTGAACAAGCTCAAAGGAATCTTCGCTTTGAATTGCGACTCCTTGAACGGTAACTGATGTGCTTTGCCGTATTGACAACTAGTACAGACAGTATCTTCACAAATCTCCAACTGCAGAAGACCCTTGAGAGTTGATTTTCTAATCATCTCTCTTAACTTCTGAAAGCTAACATGCCCAAGCCGAGCATGTCATTGATCAGCAGTCTCGTTTTTTCGAATCTTATTCACGTAAGCCTCTTGGGCTGATATGACATAGACAGACTCCATTCATCTTCCTTCCATAACAGGCATACTCCTGTCGTGACTACGATAGATTTTGACTTCGATAGGCCCGAACACCACATGGTGTCCATTTGTCGTCAGTTGTGAAACTGATAACAAGTTCTTTGCCATTCCAGGTACGTGAAAAACATTATCTAGCAGTACCTCTTTGTTGTTGTGTCTAGGAACGATCGTCGTCTTGCCAACATGAGCTATAGGCAACTTCGAGTTATTGGCGATGACGACCACGCGCTTCCCTTTGTACTCGGATACATCATGAAGCTTCTCCTTACTTCCTGTCATGTGATTAGAACAACTGGAATCTAAGATCCAGTCATGGTTGTAGTTAATCACCTTGTTGTTGTTAACCGCCGCAAGTGCCAACTCTTCTACTGGTTCAGCAATACAAGAAGTAGCGAGTTCTTATTCTTCTATTGCCATGGATACTTGGAAATCCCATTCTTCTTCGGTATTGCCTTTACTTTTACTAGAAGAAGCAAAGTTACCTTTTTCGGATTTCCTCCAACAATCGCGAGCAAAGTGCCCCTTCCTTCCGCAGTTATAACATTCTTCATTTTGACATCGTCTTTACCCGTCACCTTGAGCTCCCCCTTGATTAGAACTTCTCTTAGATTAAGAATTCCTCCAAGATTGTTTCTTCTTCCAGCCTCCTTGCTGACGTGATTGTCCTTCTTGCATCCATTGAGCGTCTTGGTTGGATTTCTTCTCTGGACCTCTCTTTTTGCTAAAGAGAGCCGTGTTTTCTTTCGCAATGGAGACTCACGATATTTGCTTGTCTAGAGATTCCTGGTTCGTCAAAATACTCTCCAGCTCCGTGAGAGTCGGCTGAGTGGCCCATGCACGGGTTGCTGTAACAAGACCGTTGAATTCTGATCTTAATCTGTGAATAGTGATCCTCCTCGTACGAGGATCACTGATTGGATTCTCTGGATCCAATTTAGTAATCTCTTCACATAAAGCTTTCACTTTAGTGAAGTATTGACTTATCGTCAAGTCTCGTTGTAAGATTGGCATAAGCTCATTCTCGAGCTGCTGAAGTCGGGCATCGCTTGTTTTGACGAATAAGGTGGTTAGAGTGTTCCATGCTTCCTTGGGCGTCTTAGCGTCCTTGATTCTCTGTAAAAACTCATCTTTTATAGAAACAGTAAGAGCGAACATCGCCTTACCAGCTTTAACCTTCCATTTCTTGAGGTCATCCTTCGGCTCTTTTGGTGGTGTTGCATCAGACCCGTCAATAATCTCCCAGAGATTTTGACCGAGGAAGTAAAACTTAATTCTGATACTCCAAGTGCTGTAATTGCTGCTATTTAACTTCTCGACTTTATTAACCAATCTGCTAATTTCTGCCATGGTGACTCCGTAAAAAAAATTTTACAACGCATTAAATTTTTTTTTACAATAGCAGTTATATTTTAAAATTCCAAATTGGAATAATAAGAATATTTTCTGCTACTAATTTATTTTTAATAGATAGGTGAAATTTATTTACCGAGTCTGGTAAAAATTAATATTTCACCAACTGAATCCCTCCGACGTGGCTCCGATACCACTTGTTGTGAAATAGGATCGTCGGAACCAAAGTATATCGAAAATTGTAACTTCTAATAAGAGTACAATATTACAAACCCGTACACTTATAAAAACAAGCACACTTTAATTGTGTTTAACACTCACAAATTACACCATGCTTTATTTGAAAACATTTTATAAATACACACTTACCTTTTAAGTGTCTTGTACTTAGAAGATTTTCTAAAGTTTTGTGCTGATAAATAAGGTTATTAAACATCCCTTATATATTACTTATACAACCATAATTCTTAATCTTCTTGACTAATTTTCCATAATCAATCTAGGAGACTAGTAACATTCAACCTAGATTATTAGTTCCAACTAAAAACTTTAGAACAACTAAACTTGCTAAATGATTTTGATGATTTTAGCTAACTATCCTAGCACACTTTGGTTTACTTTAGAATTATAATTAAAAAAAATAGGAAATGATTTGTTTAACATTCTTCTCTGCTTATTAATTTCATTCACGATGATAACGAAAGAAACAAGCTCCAGAAACCCAACAATTTTTCTCCCAAATGCTCAAATTTAGCAGAAATTCGCAGAGAAGTCGTTATTTTTTTGGGCGATGTGACGATTACTGTTTACTACAATTTTGGGTTGGACACAAAATGGAAGAATTGAGGATCGGCTAACCTGTATCGGAGGAGCAGCGGCCGATTCCGGCGGAGAGAACACCGACGAACAAATCACACGGCGGGGATCCCACCACCCCGGCCACTGTAGTCGCCGTCGTTGGATCTGAAACTGTTGTTTCTTATTCTTTTGTCGTGTCTGTTCTTGCCTCTCTTTTTTTTCCTACCAAGGTTTAGGGGGTGTCATGGAGTTTGAGAAATCAAAAAATCAATATAATAAAAATTAAAAATCAATATATTAAATGATTTTGGGTAAACGAGTTTTGAATTGAGCTAATATGAAATAAAAAATAAATTAAAAATTATTTTTTTAAT
The DNA here is from genome assembly GCA_035668315.1 of Drosera spatulata. Lineage (NCBI taxonomy): Eukaryota > Viridiplantae > Streptophyta > Magnoliopsida > Caryophyllales > Droseraceae > Drosera > Drosera spatulata. The sequence continues at coordinate 22,972 of JAOVYX010016037.1, read as the reverse complement.
TTTATATATTCTATTTCTGTTTCATTCATTTAAAAAATAAAAAACAGAAAATATGAAACAAAAGGAATATCAGATCGTTTATTTATGATACCAAACAAATCTTAGACTCAAAACTCATTTGCCTTCATCTACCTATGATGATTATGTGACCAGATCGGGTTCAATTGCAGTGATTTTGTCGTATCGATTACTTTTGATTGATTACCACCAAATCACCTTAGTTTCATGAGAAATCAACGGATGAGGAAACTTTTTTAAAAAAACCCTGCCGTACAATGACATCGTTAACATTTCCTTTCATAAAGAATCTACTATGTATTAGAAGCTGAATTCAACCAAGAAACATAGGTGATAGATGGATATGGAGAACAAAGTAAACATCACACTCACTCCAATGTACTATCAGAATTTACAAGTGTACACAAGAACATATCATACAAGTGGAACTCGTGGACCCAGCATTCAGCAAACAAATCTGCCGTGCAAGGATTCAAGCATCATTAATCCATATATGCATTGGCAGAGAAGCGAGCTTGGTTTAGGATGATGAAGACACCATCAAGATCTTGCCATCTTCCAGGTCCTCGGAGGTGGTCTCGGCTGTAGAAGTGCTGCAGGCATGTGATGCGATGCATATGTCTGTCTTGTCAAGAAACTTCTCCGCATTAGCGAGGATCAGAGGGCCGAATTCGAATAGCAAGGTTTTGCACTGCTGAAAGAAAATGATCATTGAAGTTAGCACATACTAAGTGACAGAAAAAAAGCTGATGGAAGTTCTATACCTTCTTCGCATTGCTCTTCATGGCATCACATCCCTTCAGCAGAGCTTCAATGATCTCAAGCTGTAATTAAACATCAGGTAAGAACTGGCCTCTAAGCAAATAAAAGAGTACTGTGGATTGTCTACAAAGACCGGTTTAAATCCAATGAAGTGACCAAGAACAGACCTTTGCATCAGGATCTTTCAATTTGGTTTTGATTTCATCAACTGCGTGATTGCAAATATCGCATTTATCATCGTTCACTTTCACCAAAAGGGATGAAATCTTGGTGGTTCCACACAAGTTCACTTTCTTGCAGAAGTCATCAGCATCAACTAGAGAGATCTCCGAGAAGAAAAGTGGTGCATAATAGTCGACCACAGTGATACACTGCCAAATGAAACAGGAAAATGAAATCAGCGTGCACACAAGTTTTCAGCCGCAAAAGTCAATGAGAAGGCATGCGATGCACATATTGAGTAAGTGAATACCTGCTGTGCAAGAGAGTGCAACTGAGAACAGGCTTCATGAAGCACTTCTATAACTTCTGTTTGCGTCTTATTTTCACTGAGATAGTCGAGCGCCACAGTGGCATACTCTTCACACAATGTGCACACATCTATCTTCTTTGTGGTTTCCTTATCACCTGAAAAAAGACACTGCATAAAAGTGCAAGAAAAAGCAAGGCAGAAAGAGCGAGCAAAAGCCACAATTTTCTAAGTAGTTTCATCATCTTCTTTTTTGGGGTCTCAGAAAAAAATTTGGATCTGAGGTTCAAAGTAGTTTCATCTCGCATGTAATGAACGAAACAATACAGCCAGTTAGCTCAAATTCTCAATGGCTACCTTCATGAGAAAATAGCATTAGAGAATCTGCTGGAGTAGCCAAGTTAATGCTGTATCAATATTTAGCCACATGGGCATCCACATTTGTGTATTTCTGAGGATGTAAAGGCCAATTTGGCGATGTAAAGAAGCTTCTAATCAGGACGAGAAACAACAATGCGTGACAGCGTGAGGGATGATCTCATTCCATATCAACATCATCGAAAAGGCATTCAACCATGCAAGGAGTACACCAAAGGAATTTGTTATTTCCACATATATGAACATTTCTGCTATTTGGATCTCAAGAAGAGGTAAATTCTCGAACACTCTTGCAAACATGTTCTCCATGATATATGAACCAGTAAATCCATCATAAACAGAAATACTATGAATAGACAACAGGAGGAAGTACCTGAGATATCTGATGAAGGCAAATCCCTAGCATCACAAACCAAGTTAACAGCCAACATTAAGAGAAACATGAACCCTACTCTTCGATCCATGATAGCTACACACAAAAAAAGCAACAAAAGATAAGTCAAAATCATGAAAAACATCAATGGGAAGCACTTAACAAAATTTACCATGAAAATCAACATGGCCACGAGATATTAACTGTAAACTTTTAGGGTTTGGAGTTCTAACCCATTTTGTTAGTTCGATCACAGCAATGATCACAGAAAATTAGCGAATCACAACACAAAGATTCGAAAAACAAGCAAGTTAAACTTTTTAGGTTTACCCAGTCAAATTGACACCGATTTCCCTCAAATATGACTCAGAGCCAACAACAAAGCCCATGAAAATAGCATCATCTATCCAACTCAGCATACAATTATCGATACCCAATTTAAGAAAACTCCATTCCATCAATAACCCAACAAAGAAAACCCTAAAACACAGAAAATCAACAAAAGGGATCGACTTCAAAGTACCCAACAAGAGAAAGATAGCCAAAGGTTGAAGCAAATCTGAAACAAAGAACCCTAAAATCAAATACCCAGGAGCATAGATCACAATACAAAGATGTATTTCAATCAATCACCTTGATCAATGTGTCGGTTTTGGGATAGATGAATGAGGGAGAAAGGGAAAAGTGAGGGCAAAAAACAGAGATTTCTTGTGGGAAAAATTTGAGAGGATGGTAGAAATGGGTTTTGAACTTCGAAGTGTAGTTGGGTTTAGCAATCCATTGACCAGTCCAACGTTTTATCTGAAACATACTTTTTTTTATGTAAGATAGTTTGCTACCATTTTGTGGCATTGTCTATGCTTCAATTTGATAGGATATTCCAACCCAGAAAAGGAATAATCTATAGTTTGATTAAGCATAGGAAGAATTAGATGATTATCTTGACCGACCTATAAATACAAGACACGTTAATTACTGCAGAAATAATTTCAAAAATAAATAAATACAGCAGAATACGTATGGAACACTGCAATCGCTTTTATTTTCCTGTTTGCAGTACAACAACAGAGGCACAACGGAATGATAGTCATCAACAAGCTAAGCGAAACGAATTTTCTGTCTCAGGTTTTTATCAACAGGATGTCCTGTTTCACAGTGTGACAATATTTTAGCTATTGATCTTCCTGCAATTAGTCCTAACTTGACCACTTGATCCAGTAAGAGGGCTAAGGTTACCCATCTTAATCATAGCAATAGCGAAATCCGTGAAGAAAGTAGTCTGGCTTGCACCATAAGTGGTCACTTGAGAATCCGTCGAGCCGCCATTGTAAAGCTGCTGATCAGAGTGGAGTAGGCCCTTGAGGTTAATCAGGTCTTTGAAGTAGTAGTTGTCGAAGGCAGCGGGGCTGACAGTGTCGAGTGGCGCGGTGTTGTTGCCTCCGGAGCTGCTGCTAGGGCAGATCGCTTGGAGCGATGCTTTGTAAGACGAGTTTATGTTGGTTTCGTTGTATATCCTGGAGCGAAAGTTTACACACCTCGCCTTGCCTATTGTATGAGCACCTGAAAACCATAAGGTTTTGGCCTTGTCATGAGTTAGAGAAACATAAAAAATCCAAAGAACATATCGAACTGATATTTATCGGCTTGCCTGAAAGAGCCACCATGTCATCAGTACTTAAGCCTTTGTTTGAGAAGGATGAGATTAGTGCGCTGAGGTTAAAGGTTGGGGCAGGAATATTTGCTGTAACAGCACTCAGACTAGCTGTGGTTGAGTCTCTTCTCCCCAATAGCACCGTCCAAGGAGGTCCTCCAAGCTGGAAAAATAACAAATCAAAAACATATCAGATTAATGTTAGTAGACCGACAAACGGAAACATATTCGATAAGGTTTGACCTATAGAGTGAAACTTAGCATAGAGGATATCATGATTGCTACGAGATCATGCCAATTTACAAGGATAAGATCAATGAAATTGTAGATGCGGGAGATACCGTGACAACTGAGTCTCTAGCAACAACAGCTAGGATATCAGCACAAGACACAACACCAGGGCATACGCTCTCAACCGAGGACTTTATGGTGTCGATCACATCGAATCCTCTAAGAGAGTTCAAGTTTGGCGCAGCTGTCTTCTCCCCAGTGAAATTGGAGGTGTCGTCTAATAGAACCGAAGCATCACATCCCTGTCATTGAGTGTTAAATTACTGTTGTTAGCAAGTGGAATAATATTTGCATTGCTGGTTAAAAATGATCAGTTTACTTGTTAAAATGAGAGGAAGACTTGCATTAACAAAACAATCATGGAAATGGAGGCGAAGCAGCGACGCTCCCATCCTAGCCTCCTTAGCAATAGCAGCCTTCACCACAGTTTGAATAGTCGATAATGCTTTCGGACAAGTGCTGTCATAGTATGTCGATGTCAACAGAGCCGAGGCGGCTCCGAATAGTACCAACCAAACTAAACATTGTTGAAACATAAAAGAAATAGGAAACAATTGCTTTGTTGAATAAGAGCTCAAAGCCATATAGCTACCAGAGATAAGCTAGCTACGAAGAAAGTGAAATGTTCTCAGATATCTAGCTATCTAGGTAGTATGCTTTTGGCTTGAGAATTTGATGATGCATGCCCATGTATTTATATGCCCAAAAGAGCTCGGCTTCAAGTTTTTGCCTGTTCTGTTCTCATATGTGCCAGCAGTATATTCTGGGCATTGTTCTTTGTTCATACTATTTACGTTGCTGAGTAATATGTGAGTGATCCAATTTGTTAAGCAAGAGTGCTACTGCTGCTAGTCTTCCTATCAAGATTTTGAGGGTTTCAGTACAACTCGTTCCAACCATTGAGGTTGTCGACTATTTCAACGATTCATTTCATAATGACATAATCCTCGCGTGAATAACTATAGGTTTCTCTCGAAATTTGACTGAGTTTTTTTTGCTTATACATATAGGTTCGATGCGATTTGTTTATGCTGATAAAACCAATCTGCTCCAGATCAATTTCTAAGCAAGATCATGGGGGAGGAATCTTTTTGGATTCACATCCAAAGTTCAAAAGGAGACATTTGGCGAACATTTTCCACGCACAAGCAAAAGTTGAGCAGTTCATCCTCTATTGTCAGGCTCACCGTGTGAACCATCTCCAATCGTTGTTTATGCTCTTCTTTTTACTTGCTCTATTGACATGTTGTACATGTTTTTGACTCCTTTGCAAATCCGTGTTTGATTGTCTCTAACTGCAGAAATTTTTGTCGGTCTGATACAAAGTTGGCGATTTACATGAAGACTGTTAACATGAGACCCTGTGATCGGTAAATTAATCGCCAATCACATTAACAAATCACACAAGTGTCAATGTTGATTATCGTTATCAAATCACATGGGTGAAATTACAGATAACATAAGCAAACTAGTGCATCTATAAACTGTCAATAGGATCAAAACACCAAAGTTTTGTCCAAAAATATATGTTAGTTGCACTCTCTCATTGGATATTAGTTTTTGATGGAGACACATCCCCTGCTGTATCAATTCTACAGCAGGGGTGCTGTACATTGCCCCTTCTCATTAAAAGAAAAAAAAACACATTTAAAAAATATAAAAAAATTAAAATCCTATTGTAGAAAATTAAACCCTAAAAAAATACTCTCTCGATTTTAACAGAATTACAACCAGCTGACGTGGCATCATGATTTGTGAGTGTGTTGAATTTTGATGTAAAAATTAAATTCTACTTTGAATTTTGTGAGTCAGAGAAGTGCGAAAAAAAAGAAGAAGAAAAAATAATGATGTAGGTTGATATGATATAAAATAAAAAATATGGATGTTTTGTATTTTTGTAGAGAAAAAATTATTAAATATGATAATATTGTAATTTAGTTGGGATGACCTAATTTGAGAAGTGTTGCAATTTTGTTGGGATGGGGGAGTAAAACCTAAAAAAATCTGAATAAAAAATCCATAGAAAAAAACTTAAAAAAATATTCCCTCCGTCCTAATAGAATTACAACCATTTCATTTGGCATGATAATTTATGTGTGTGATTTTTTAAGTAAAGACTAAATTACCCTTTGACTTTTGTGAGTGAGAGGAGTGAGAAAAAAATGGTGGGATGGATTGATGTGATATAAAATAAATAATAAGGATGTTTTGATATTTTTGTAGGAAAAAAATTTTCAAATAGGATAAGATTGTAACTTAGTTGAAACGACCTAATTTAATAAGTGTTATAATTTTGTTGAGACGAGAAAATAGTTTACAAAAACATAAAAATTAAACCCTCAAAACACAATCAATCAACCCTTGGATGAAAGATCGAACTGTTCCATTTGCATACAACACCCCTGTTTTATAATTGTTACAACAGAGGATGCATTTTCAGTTTTGATCGATGAAATCGTGGATCATATTTACAAATCACATGAATTTCAAAGTTCATTATCGCAAGAAAAATCAATTAAAAAAAGAAATTATATATGACTCTATTGAACTACCACTCGGATCCACTTAACCTCTTTTATCTATTAAAATGTGTAGATTGACCCCTCCTTCCATTTAATCCCTAACATCCTCAATTATTATTTGATAAAGATTATCCACCGTTGCATTTGAAATAAGATCCATTGCTCTTGCATGCTCTCAAAATGCAGAAAGACTTGCAAGGACAGATTCGGATTGGTTGGCCCGAAAAGTAATGAAAGAAGCAGACTAAGTGAAATAGGAAACTGATGCTATTATAGAATCTTATAAATCACGCACAACACACCTTTCATATCTCCTCCGTCTACAAGGTGAACAGCTTACCTTACAGCACAACGTGTTCGCCACCACACTGGCTAGTGCATTGGCCGTACCGTAATAAGGCCAAGAAGTATGATCCGTTGATTAGAATGCCCTATATCTCGTGACACGCGGAGCATGAAATTTCCTTTTTTAAAATCCGTATAACTTCTAACCAAAAGATTCATTCTTTATAAATCAACAAGGGTGCATTATATCTTTGAGTGAAGAAGAGAAGGGCTTTGTATAGACATTTTTGAGCCATATTCGTTGCCCTAGGCTCACTACACTCTAATTTCACTTCATTCTATTCAAAGAAAAGATATGTACGTATAACATGGATTAAATGTGTCCGAATGATAATTTGACGTGTTATATGTATTTTTTCTTTAAAAAAATTTCAAGATGTAAAATATTTATTTAGTTCCATGAAATATGTAACAATTATTATATTTGATCTTCTCATTATATATGCAATATTTCCTTAAAAAAAATCAAATAACTATCATAATCCTATTATCCAATTTCTATTTTATTTCAATAAATCCCATCATTATATAAATATAAAAAAAATTCAAAATGTTATGGGAGGAAGTACATAACAAATGTGCGAGTTCGATTTCCCACATCGGACAAGAACCAGCATATCCTCTGCGAGTTTATGTGAAAATCAACTCGTCACCCTCGAGCAGATTCGGATAAACTGTAGCTGTCTATCCAACAAGACGATGACTGCGTGTCTGAGTTCAAAAGATTTTTATTTTATTTTATTTTGTTTTGATTGGTTTTATGCAATTCCTCTCTAGGGTTTACTGGGTTGCGGTAAGTTTGTTTTCAATTTTCCTTTTGGGTTGTACAATTTCCTTCTAGAGTTCGCTGGGTTGCGGTGAGTTTTTGTTTATGTGATCTTGGATTTCAATTTGATAGGTTTCTGATTAGCTTCGTTGTATACATTTCTGGTTATCTGCTACATTTCTGCGTGATTGTTGGTGAGCAATTAACTCTACCAAAAGTACGTATTCATTGTCCGGAATCCGGATTCACAACCCTATATTCGACCGATTAATTTGTGATATGATCTGTTCTGCGAACCATGAAGGCATTAGCAAAGAGATTAATTTGATTTTGAATCACTAGACAAAGGGTTGGAGCAAGCAAGATTAGTTTTTTCTTCGCTTCCAAATCATGTAGTAACCCATCCCTCCAAGAACAAGAACAAGGATTCCCACATCAGCCACTATGATCAAATTCACGACCCATTTACTCAAATGGGTCTTCGCGTAAACCCTGCCGGACCCTTTTGGCACCTTAATCATGTAACTATGCCCGCTTCCCCGCTCGACCTGTTTCGCTCCTTGAACTGTATCGTAGAAGGTACACTGTTGGGTTTTTGGAGGATCCCCTTTGCTAGAGATGTGTAGCGCAGCAGAGCAAGTGCAGTTGTTTAGGCATAGAGTCGCACAAGTTTGCTTGCTTATGTTGGTTATTGTTGAGGCACTACTTGTTAGCACATTGGTAACACCCTCTAGTTCGAGCATCTCTGCCTGATGCTTACCACACAAGCTGTTTTTAATACCACGACTGCAGTCTGAAGTCTTGTTCTCGTCCTTTATGGCAAAGTTGATACAAGAACATGTATTGTTAGTTGTGCAAATTTCATATGAGTTGCATGCAATTGGTAGGTCGCATGTTTCGTTCAGTGCTTGAAATGATGCTTCAAAGCTGTTGTTGTCGGCGGAGTAGTAGTATAAGCCAATATTGCCAGTGGTGTTTAGTAATCTGAGGAACCTGATGGGTGCAGACACTGTTGATGTGATCTGTGCAAATATTTGGAACTTGTCATCGAACAACTCCAGTCCTCTAGGAGTCAATTCGACAAAGGTGGTATTTCTGCCATTTGAAGGCTTGAATTCCCAATATGAATACTTTGCTTCTCTTGAATTCCAGTATATAACTATCTTCTCGTGCTGAATTTCAAGGGAGTAAAAGAAGGCGGCATTGCTTGGATATGAAGTGAGGCGAGTGGCCACGCTAAGCCTCTGTCCCATGAGTAGGGCATCTGTTGGGAAGTTGAAAGTTTGCCACATGATTCTCTCGGTCGCATCAACAAGGACTAAGTTGCCTGTTTCCAGTAGTTTCAATTTCTGTGATTTTGACAGAATGGAAAAGGATCAAAATCAACTATAATACTCTTCTGTTTTCGGAAATTTGGAGCTGTATGAAGTATTCCAGAATTAGAGATAAAAGACATGGTGAATTGACATTTTTTACTTGGCCAATGCTGATTTCGCATTGGCAAAATAAGCCCTTGTCCTGATTATTACCTCCACGCCTTGTCCTGACGTCCCAGTTCGCCATCCCACTCTTTCATCTGAACCTTTGAGGCGCAAATCTCCATCCTTGGTCAACTCGAAGATGCACTCATCACTTGTCAAAAGCTTGGAGCTATGGCTTGAATCCCAAACCTTCACACTTCCTAGGAAGACATTGATGGAGCATGAGTATCTACCGTTGAAGGCTTCAATGCTCACTCCAGCTCTGAAGTTCGGTGGCTTCTCATCAGTCTCCATGATGAAAGCCTTTCCTATGAAACCTTCCATGTATACCATTGGAATGGCCAATCTGAGTTGATAGCCGATCGAAATATCAGATTTGGAGGAGCTGAGAGTGATACAAAATAAGATGTGGATGCAAAGGGTATAGAACTTCATTAATTTTTTTGTTGCTGCTGTTCCTGTTTACATTCGTTTTGGGTACTTATTCCGTGATTGTTGGTTGGTGATAGGTGAAAGCGCCTTTAGCAGGAACTGGATAAATTGCTTCAAGGGAAAAGGTGGCTTGCATATCATGAGAAAGTGTGCCCTTCTGTCTCTTTGTCCTGAAAATTTGTTAAACTCTCAGTCTTTCAGTTATGGTTCATGCATAATTTCCTGTTCCCTACCAGTTGGTTACATGATGATGAAGGATCTGATGGCCGAGGCTATTTTGTTACGCTGGTTTCTCCTTGTTATAAGATCGCATTTTGATGCATCAGGAACATGTTAACACTAACTGATCAATTATCACTAATTTCCCGGACCTGCTACGTATTGTTTCCCACTTCAGTTTTTAGCCTAAACTTTGGATATTTTAGGCTTCTGCTGTGATTTCATATCCTTGATGATGCTGAAACCTGAGATTTATAAATTGGGTATTGCATTTGGCTATGGTAATCTGACTGGACCCATGAGGCTAAAGCTAGTGATTATGCTTGTCGAGTGTATCAGTTGATGGTTGCATTTCGGATGTGGGCATGTTTTCTATTGGTGGGTCTTGAAGAAGGAATGATGAGATTGTATGTGCTAACTGTGCGAGCACTTGTTGGTGGAATCCCTCGATGACCATGTTCTCTCATAATGCTGACATCAAAAGCTTCTTTTTTGTAGAATTTGTGACATCCTTCACCCGTCGAAACCAACCTAGGTTGTGAAAACGTCCTGATACATACATAGTTGAAGCATGGTAGATCAGCTCAAAGCTTTAATCATACACCCACGTCAAGAGTGTCTTGTTCGCATGTTAATTTGTCGCGGGCCCATCAAGGCTGAAAGTAAGCATAGGTTAAGATTTAAATCAAATCTCTGATGGAGCATAGTTTTCCCCGTATATATTTTCGGATCATACTCCCTGGATAAGTAATAATCCTGCTTTATCTTTCCTAATTTTGTTATTCGTAAACTTATTTTGTTGGTGCCAGTCGGGGCAAAAGGGTATATCATGTCATACCTCTGAAGTTTTGTTGTGAAGCTTCTCTTGTGCTGAACTCTCCCATTGAAGGTTACATTGCTGCTCGCTGATGCACCATAGTTCCTTGGATGGCACAGATACCCAATGGTCCGCAGCTTCAGCTAAGAGGCGTTCTAGCACCCTTAATCTGGACAGACACGCGGCAGGCTGGCAGCCGATCCAGTCTATCACCCTCGGTAATATCCAGAACCATGGGTCGTCTTTACCTGCGTATCTCCGAGCAACACAAAAGCAATCGTCCAAGTACTATAGGAGACAAATCCAAGTAGCCTCCATAGAGATTTAAATTTCTGCATTTCAGCTTCCGCCAACGTAAATTTTACCTGGTGCTTTTGTCCCTTGCTGCTATTTGCCATCTTCTAATCAAGTATCGGTTATCAGAACCACACTTGTAAAAAGCATGGAATATCGGCGGCGCCGTATAATCAGCCGACGTAGTTTATGTATCGCGTGTAAGTAATCGTTCTCGAGCGGAGCAGTTTAGTTCGGAACTTGTATCGGTTCGATATGGAATAAATCATGTGGTATGCATGCCACGGGGAGAGGGTCGCAACAAGATTCTTTTCCCTATGCAAGCATGGCAACGTCCTGTGCAAGGCGACGGTGCTACGCACAGGCACAGGACGCAACGAAATGAAGAACACACGAATAGCGTGACTGTATGGGATGCCGTGCAGGGACACTTGGGTGGTCGTAGCTCACTCTTGTTACGCGTTGTGATAGCTAGACGACGCTTTACCAAACTTGATTTACTCTCCCAGAAAATGACAAGCTAGTCGTGGTCGTGGACCAGTGGAGACTTTAGTTTAAAGACTCAAGCATAGAGATATATTCTACACGTAGACTTGATCTTATAAAACATGTACGAAATTGTTGCTCACACTCCACTCTTGAAATCTTATGTGTATACTATTTTTGGAATATTTTTACAATCAAGCCAAATTATTGATCAGTGCTTGAAGTTTTTTTTGTTACGGATAGTTGAATGAATATCTACTACAATATCATAGCTCGAAATATTAATCATAACGCATCGAGTATGTACGGTAGCCCAATTGGTCCATATGTCTATACTATGACCTTTCTACCTGATATCAATTGGTGCATTTATCAACTATCATGGCTCTTTCCATCAGAGTAATATGGTACATGTTTGTCCAATATGCACCCGATCCGATATCCATGAAAATTACTTTACATCTCACCACAACAATGGCTATAAATAAATCTCAGATCCAACCTTAAATTATCAAACTAACACTCGTAATCACCCCGTTAATCAGATAACTCTGAACAAAAATTAGAAATTTTATTTAAATAAACGAATCAACATGAACGACAAAACCCAACCCGTCCTGATTCATGAAACACAAATCCATCGAGATAAAAATACCCAGACTATTAATAAGAAATAACGAGAGCATAAAAGGACTTTACTATCAAGTGGCGAGGCTTGACTCTCCAAAAAGTTTGAGCAATCAGCCAACTAACGAGTCCAAAACATACGTAAACGACAGATGAATCAGATCCCAATAACGTAACGCCCCTCTTTTTCTCTCCCTCTTTCTCTATGTCTCCGCTCACCTCTTCTCCTTCGTCTCCTGTGTCGCGATTCCTCCTCTCCTCTCTTCTCTTTTCATCTCCATTTCGTCGCCGCAAAATCCGTTGATTCTCGGGATCGGTGGTGAGAGGGCGGAGAAATGGGATCGAAATCGACGATGATTCGAAGAGCATTGTCGGAATTTGGCAGGGGGCGAAGGGGATTGACGTCGCAGGCTGCGACAGTGGTGGTGAATGAGGGGGTTGGTGTGGTGCCAAGGTTGCCGGCGTTCGATTATACGCCGCCGAAGTACGAGGGGCCGTCGGCGGAGGAGATCTTGAGGAAGAGGAAGGAGTTTCTTAGCCCTTCCATGTTCACCTTCTATAAACAACCTGTAAGCATTGTTGTTTTGGATTGATTCAGGGTGTGATCTGAATTTAAATTATGTTATCTGAATCTCTATAAACCATAGATAACACTATAGTCAGGCTCATGCGGAGAGTAAGTAGTGTCAAATTGTCGAGGGATCAGTTTTATCACATAACTCGTACGACAACTAGTGTATCATGTGATAAACAAACATACACTATTTGATGTATCTTTAACACAGACTTATGTTCTGAGTTCAGTGATTATCATATAACAATAGAGAGCTTCATGATTCTGACTACCTACGTTATTTTTGGAGGCAAAACAAGCTTAGTTGTGACCTTGTATTTTAATTTCTAATAGATGTGAGAGACAACAGTGTAATCGTCATGACATGTGAGTCCTTGATTATGTAGAGAGCAATATAGCAGTTGTGAGATACTAGTTGGGTGGTTCTAGCTTGGTTTTGGAGGCAGAACAAATGATAATGTTAAAACCCTAGTAGATGCAGTATTGTAGTGTGAGTGTTTGTGTGCAAGACAGTGACTAGTGCCTCACTGGCGTCTGAGGTTTAGTGGCGGGGGCTGGATGAATATGGACAGAGCGTGACAGATAATATATCTTGTCCAAGTTTACCAAATACACCCATAATTCTTGGCCCCACATGATGGGTGATACTATTAGAAACTTGATTAAAAATTGTGAGGTATGGGTTGGTGGCCGTTGATTTATGGGCCCATTTGTGACTCGGTATGGACGGGGCATCCTGGGAGTATCTTTATACTATTAGCCATGTGCAAAATGGAAAGTATGCATAGTACTATTGTATTGATTAAAGGCGGCAAGCCTCATCAAAAGTGTCCATTCAAGCAAAGGATACTTTGGACGAATGCAGTGATTAGTTTCATGAAGACTCAAACCGTGACTAAAACACTCTTCTTATCTGGTAACACTGGTATAAACTAATAACTAAACTTATCCCTCCGAAGCGTGGTGTACATAAAGTATTTGATGGCGTTTGCTAATTCGTCGTGAAGTTAACTTATGGTGGCAACATTTTTTCATAGAGAATAACCCGATGTTTTTCCATCATGTAGTGGATTGACTCTACGTTTCATGTTCTTGCTTATAACTTTCTACAGAACGTTTTACATTAGCATTTGTATGGGTGATTTTGACAGCTTAACATAGTAGATGGAAGGATGCAATACTTGTTTGATGAGAACGGTCGTAGATATCTTGATGGATTTGGAGGCATTGCAACAGTATGTTGTGGGCACTGTCATCCTGATGTGGTAAATGTCATTGTCAACCAAACCAAGCGGCTCCAGCATTCCACAATTTTGTACCTGAACCCTGCTATCGCTGATTTCGCTGAGGCATTGGCCTCCAAATTGCCGGGAGATCTCAATGTAAGCCTTCTCTGTTTTGACTCTCATTTTTGTGGCATGCATCCAATGAAGACCCTTTTTCACCCTTTTGTGCGATAGGAGATTAAATATGTTCCTTGCAGCTGTTTATGCTTTTTGGACTTAAATAAATGATACGTCAGCATGTTTAAATGTGATATGTGCTTTGTCTTTTTTTCTTTTCCCTCCCCTTGTGCTTTAATGGTCTTGTTAGCTGAAATGTTAAAATCATTAGATGCCATTCTTTACCTTTGTATGTATGGCTGTTGAGGACAGAACTACGAAATCTGATCATCTAAGAGATGGCATCCTGAAACTCTTCTACACGAACACCCAAAAAGAAAAAAAAAAAAAAAAACTATTTACAAGTATGGAATCAATGGATGCTGGCAGTCTCTTAGAGTTATCTTTTGCAGGTGGTATTCTTCACAAATTCTGGTACAGAAGCAAATGAGCTGGCACTGATGATAGCGAGGCTATATACAGGATGTCATGACATAATCTCGCTGAGGAACTCCTACCATGGGAATGCGGCTGGGACCATGAGTGCAACTGCTCAGGCTAACTGGAAGTTTAACGTAATCCAGGTATGGTTGCACTGTTGCACTGCACCGGAACTTGCAGGAATCACTGGAGGAACTACATATTCTGGTTGTAAACGTTGAAAACATCTTTGCAAGAAGAGTGACCAGTAAAAGTAGGATCCGATCTATGTGCGCTGTTAGTATAGTGGTCAAGTGCTTAACGACAGTCTTGTTACTGACAGAGCGGAGTTCATCATGCAGTAAACCCTGATCCGTACAGAGGTTTATTTGGATCAGATGGCAAGATTTATGCAAAGGATGTACAAGACATTATCAATTTTGGGACATCTGGCCATGTTGCAGGATTTGTTTCTGAAGCTATTCAGGTGATTGCACCTTGACAACCCTATCGGTTTTTATTTTTTTCATTATTGGGACTGCGGACTCTTTCTCTCTGATCTATCATTGACATGTTCTTTTGGTATGCAATGTCTTATAAATTGGCAGGGTGTTGGTGGAATCGTCGAACTAGCCCCAGATTACTTGCCTGCTGTATATAAAATAATAAGGAAAGCAGGAGGACTATGCATTGCCGATGAGGTTCAGGCTGGTTTTGCTCGCACAGGTAGCCATTTTTGGGGATTCGAGGGTCATGGTGTTGTCCCTGATATAGTCACAATGGCGAAGGTCAGTCTGTTTTCTTTTTTTCTTGTCTACCATATGCCTGGAGAACCCTTTTTTTTCCCATCTCAATATGTAAATTTTATTGTATTTTATGTGCTCAGGGTATTGGAAATGGCATACCTCTGGGTGCGGTGGTTACTACTCCAGAGATTGCACAGGTCTTGACCCGTAGGAGCTACTTCAACACCTTTGGTGGAAATCCTGTATGTACGGCCGCAGGGCACGCTGTTATGAAAGTGATTGAGAAGGAAAATCTGCAAGAGAATGCCCTCACTGTCGGCTCTTACCTGAAAGGGCGCCTCACTGCCTTAATGGACAAATATGAATGTATGATCCCTTAATACCTTCCTGGACCAGCACACTATATTGAATCATGTGTGCTGCTTATTTGCAATCACTTCTAAGTTGTCAAAACAATATTACTATGAGCCTCTACCGTAAATTATGAAACTAGACTGATGATCGGAAGTGAAGCAGCTTCTAAGATAGCTCCCAAAAGTTCCCTTCCATACGCCGTGATATACTCTACACACACAGATATTCTTCTATCAACCAATTAAACTATAAATTTCCCTGCCTATTTCATGCCCTTGAGATTAATCTTTGCTATTGTTGAGCATGCAGTAATCGGCGATGTAAGGGGAAGGGGCCTGATGCTTGGAGTTGAGCTTGTCACTGAACGCCAGCAGAAGACACCAGCAACTGCTGAAACTATTCATGTGATGGACCAGATGAAAGGTTTGTACAGTCCTCCTCTTCTCATTTCTCAGTGATCATCGGATTCTTTTGTCTCCGCCTCAGATCTTATTGTGCTGATGATGCTTTTTCTCTTATCCAGAAATGGGAGTTCTGATTGGAAAAGGAGGATATTATGGAAATGTTTTCAGAATCACTCCTCCCTTGTGTATCACGAAGGAAGATGCCGGTATGTAGTTGTTTCTAGAATCTGATGCTTCAGTTTAATAATGTATTTCCGACTATGAAAGGAAACGGAAGCATTTCAATCCTTGAACAATTTTCTTTTCTTGTTCGGCATCCATCTGATGACCGACCGGTTTTCTTTGTCATCTGCAGACTTCCTTGTTGACGCTATGGACTCCACCATGTCAAAGATGTGAAAGCGTGCATGACCAACACCAGTTGTATAACATACTCGATCCTCAATCAATGTATCTGTCATCGATCATTGGTTGTAATAAATGTTAATGCAATTACAGATTTCTGCTCAGACTCGGGTCAAGTTGTTGCAACTGAAGCACTTGGGGATGAGCCAACATCTTGTCGTCTCTCCCCCTGTATCATGTTGGTTAAATAGGTTGCTTGGAACTGCTGTCTTCTTGCTGCATTTCCTTTTGTTGATCATACCTTTGCAAGGGATCTGTCGGTCGACTTCTGAATTGATCATTCAGCTCGCTGGTATGATGATTTAGAAGGGTTTTACAGAGTTTGTTCATATATAATTGGCTCAGCGTTTACATAAATGGTTAACATTTTCGGAAAGGGTTCTACGAATTGGAATGCTAGCTTTGCTCTGTTTTCGATGTGGGATCGGCAGGATTCTCAAAGCAAGTTAGGAGCCCCCAGATCGAAGCCAATGTTCTTGATGCATTCGAAGCTGATACCTTGTATGTCGAAATGACGAATTGATGATCTCATGGCCTGACGTAAAAGTTTGCGTCACATATTTAGGTTGTACTAGGTTCTTAGCCTTTTAGGCCATATGTTATTTGCGTTTATTGTTCATGTTTATTGTCTGATGTTGATTGCTAAGAAAAAAATGGCCTCAAAATTGACTGGCTCGACAAAGGTTCTCCCCTAGTTTCTTTAGTACGTTGATATGCAAATGTATAGCTGATTCGACGACAAACTATGCTCTTGATCGAGTTATTCCAACGAGTCTATCCGGTGGCTCTTCCTTTGCGATTGAATATTGAGCAAACCGAATCTCAACATAAAATACTTATCAACTTATTCGCACTTCGTAGCTGAAGTGCACCGATGACTCGATAAGCTTCCTCGCTATAACAAACGAGATAAACGTGTGTGAAATTATTGCCTAGTCAAAAGATATTTCAAGAGAAGTTTAGTGTTAATCAGAGCATGTGTGGAAACTCTACAAAGATCGCACCACATGCTATATGAAGTGGACCAAAGTATTTTGATCCCCCCAAATTGGGTGTGCGATTGGTCCTCCCAGCAGAGCATGAGAGACCACTGCTGCTAAAACTTTGATTAATCTTTTTTGGGCCAGATGATTCCCCAAAAAAACATTCTAGCAAAGTTGATTGGTCATTTCCATGCACTACACACCACCACTCAACATGATGAAAATGAAACCATTAGTACACAAACATGTATTATGTCATATCTTCATCACTTCAAACCTCAAGGTAAGATGCATCATGATATTAAGTAAC
The DNA here is from genome assembly GCA_035668315.1 of Drosera spatulata. Taxonomy (NCBI): domain Eukaryota; kingdom Viridiplantae; phylum Streptophyta; class Magnoliopsida; order Caryophyllales; family Droseraceae; genus Drosera; species Drosera spatulata. The sequence continues at coordinate 5,463 of JAOVYX010016037.1, read as the reverse complement.
ACCTGATATACCATCTCGTTACACGGACGATATAACTATAAAGAGATGCATATCTTAGTTAACCCTATAAAGCTTCCGGGATAGATGCACTTCTATTTCCATATGATGTATGTGATATTACATGAAAATGATCATATATCCACATGCAAATATATCACTCAAGCAACATAAAACATTTGTATGGAAAGAGAAATGAACTACAAATTCCGTAATTTTAGAATAGATACGAACTAATAATAACAACTTGACAAGGAATAATCGATATATATTTTTTCAACATTATGCATCACTTATAACGTAACAACAGACATTATGAGAAGATTGAAAAGTTCATGTTTTCTGTACACTATATCATTCATAACATGACACACACTGCGATAGATATGTCAACATCATGAATCGTATGTCACATAAAATTGATTATCTTTATATTTCGTTTATTTCGAATTGAAATAATCTTCAAATAATTAACGTACTCAATACACAAGATCTCGAAGATTTTAAATAAATCAATAAAATCCTACTTAATAATAATTTACCAAAATACTCACTCTCGACTATAATCACTTCCCAAACATAGTGACTTCACGTCTTCATCAGCACCAAAAGATACAAACAATTGAATCTACTTATAAACGCAATCATTCCAAAATAAACACTGTAAATAAACACACACAAAATTCACTCACCAATCACCCCTTTTTTTATCTCATCAATTTCTTTCTCACTCACACCCAAAAATCTCAAAATCCCAAAACCTCGCGAAGCGCACACACACACTCACACAAACACAACAACAACACCACCACCACTCTCACATTCCGCCGCCATCGCCTCATCGCCGCCGATTCCCGCCGATTAGGGTTTCCACCACCGCTCCTCCTCCGCCTCCTCCGCCGCCGCCGCAGCCGCAAACCTAGGGTTTCGCGGAGCTGGATTCGCAATCTTTCATCCGATTCATCTCCTCCCTTCGCCGGTGGTTGAGCGGCTTCGTCGATTGATTGAACGCTTGCTTTGATTCGAGTTCTGTTTAGTGTTATTTTGTCTTGATTGATTGAGGGATTAATTTGAGGGATTGGGGATTGTTGGGTGGGGTGTGTAAATAGTATTTGTGGTTGGATTTGGATGGCATTGGGAGATTTGATGTCGACTAGGTTTTCGCATTCTTCTGTCCCCGTTTCGAATCACCTGGACGAGTGTTCGAGTCGCGATGAGGGCGGTGGATTTAGGAGGGATTTGTGGGAGACTGCTAGTAGCAGCAGTGGTGGTGGTGGTGGTGGTGTGTATGGGAATGTGGTGATGGGTAATATGACTTCTACGATTGATACTGGTGTGACGAGTATGGCGTATTTGCCTCAGACTGTCGTGCTGTGTGAGCTCCGGCACGATGGGTTTGAGGCTTCTTCGTCTTCTCAGCCTGCTGAGGTTGGCTTTGTCTCGAAATGGCGGCCTAAGGATCGAGTATGCTCTCATTTGTTTGTTTCTTGCTACTGTTGTTTTCAGAAATTGTGGCTCTTTTTCGTATTGTGCGGATTCCTTGAATACATGTGTGCTGCATTGGAGATTTCTAGGATTGGTTGCTGTATATGATACATGAAGTAATCAGTTCAGAGTCCGCGAATAAGCTGAAATCTGCACTACAAATTTATAATAATTTCAAGATGCCCAACAGGAAAAAAAAGAAAACCAAGGAAAAAAGATCGGTTTCCTTCCAGACCCGTCCTGACGGGAAGACCTGAGTGACTGTTGTCGTTGGTTTTCTTCCATGTGCTTCTTGGCCCTGCTGATTGTGTAGTCTCAACTCTCAAACTTCAGCTTTCCTTACTTCATGGATCTGTCTGGCCCATTTTGAAGCTTCTCACTTGCATACCTTGATTGTCTCAAAGTATCAAAGGTTTATAATGACATTTTACATCTTGTATTCTTCATATCGAATGTGCCATTACCTATTTATAATGCTTCCCCTGTCAGGGAAGTTTTCCATCAATCCACTTGCATCTCCCTCTTTTTTTTATTCAGCACTCTTCTTTGTTGGAGTAATCTTCATCGATTTCTAATTCGTTTTTTAAGAAAATGTTGTCATTATTGTTGAGAGCTGATGAAAAAGACATACCATTTGACTGATCTGATTTTTTAAGTCGGGAACATTCTGCTGCAGATGAAGACTGGGATGGTTGCTCTGGTTGTATGCTTGAACATTACTGTTGATCCGCCTGATGTGATTAAAATATCTCCTTGTGCCAGGATGGAATGTTGGATAGGTATGGCTAATATGCATGCTATGCCTTTTCAGGTTTTGACATTTCTATGTTTAGGATTTTGTTTTGGCCATTACCTAATTTTGGTTTCGTAAGGGTTTTTCCCCCCATTGTGATAGAAGTGCTAAGTGTGTTACCAGTTCTCTTTCTTTTGGTATTTCGGGCAACAGTGGTGATTCTTGGAAAGGAAAATGATATATTTCACATCTCTCTACTGGATGTAAATGACTATTGCACATCGCTAAGAATCCTCTCTTTGTTCCTTCTAATGCCAGATCCTTTCTCAATGACGCCTCAGAAGGCCCTTGATACAATTGGAAAAGCATTGAGTTTGCAGTATGAAAGATGGCAGCCAAAGGTAAAAATTCCTTTCATGTTTCCCAGTTTTCGAGGCTAATACCAGCATCTCTAAATGCCTTCAGCTCTCCTTTTTCATTAAAGAGCTTCTTCTCATGATTTTGATAGGCTCGATACAAGTATCGGCTCGACCCAACTATTGAGGAAGTGAAGAAACTGTGCACGTCTTGTCGTAATCTTGCAAAGAATGAGAGAGTTCTATTTCACTACAATGGTCATGGCGTGCCAAAACCAACTGCTAATGGGGAAATCTGGGTCTTTAATAAAGTAAGTCATTTTATTTCTAACTGGCCATGTTATAATCTTACTTGAAGTAAATTATTTTCTGAGACCTTGGTAGGCTTCTGTTATGCAGTCATATACACAGTATATACCGTTAGCAGTCCGGGAGCTCGATTCCTTGTTAAAAACACCTTCAATCTATGTATTTGATTGTTCTGCTGCGGGAAACATTGTCAATGCCTTCCTGGAGGTACTAGAATATATACTCACTTTACTCTGTCCTCACGGTTCCATAACGTGTTGAACAATCTAGAGCTTTCCTCATGGTTTTGAACTTAGTATTGATATGTGGTTTTACTGGATTTTGTTAGCTCAATGATGCCTCTAGTTCCTCCGGATCTCCACAGGATTGCATCTTGCTTGCAGCTTGTGAAGCACATGAAGATCTTCCTCAGAGTCCCGAGTTTCCGGCAGATGTGTTTACTTCGTGTCTCACCACACCTATCCAGATGGCGCTTAGATGGTAATGATTTTTTTGGTGATCCTTCTATTGCATCTCCGAGTTCAATTTTTTGTGCTGTTGAATTTATCAATCTGGAAGTATCTACTCCTACGAATCTGGTAATAGTTTCTTTCTTGTCTGCTTGATGTGTATTTTTAGTTGTATTTTGGAGGATGTCTACCCTATCTGTATTCTTACAGAGGTCTATCTCTGTAGCATCTAGATATTGATGTGCTGATTGATTGATAGCTTTGTTATATTCTTCAATTCGGTTTGCTAGAAATTTGCATCAATTTCTGACCTGTTTTTATTAATTTTGGTTTGCAATCGTTTACTATGAGCTGAACTAACCAAATTGACAAGGTTCATTGGTACTCAGAGTTAGAGCAATGCGTGTTTTCCTTCTTGATTGCTTGTGTGATGCCATGTGTTCTCAGGACAAGCTCTTGCTAGACTGTTGTCGCATTCCCTCTAATTGCATTTTTGGTGTCCAGGTTCTGCACACGTTCGCTACTCCGTGGATCGCTCGACTATTCTCTCATAGACAAAATTCCAGGTTTACCAAATGATAGGCGAACCCTTCTTGGTGAACTTAATTGGATCTTTACAGCTGTAACTGACACAATTGCATGGAATGTACTCCCCCATGGTAACTATTCAAATCATATGGCTTGATTACTTTCTCTTTGCTTTGTTTTTAATCATGATTCTTGATACATGCTGTTTGCAGATCTCTTTCAGAGATTATTTAGGCAAGATCTGTTGGTTGCTAGTCTGTTTCGAAATTTTTTACTGGCAGAGAGAATTATGCGTTCTGCGAACTGCTCTCCGATTTCGCACCCAATGTTGCCTCCTACCCATCAGCATCATATGTGGTATGCTCAGAAATTGTTTATTTCATTTTGTTTCTGCTCGTCTAACTGTGGGTAATACTTTATGTTGAACAATAGGGACGCATGGGACATGGCTGCTGAAATTTGTCTCTCTCAGCTGCCATCATTACTTGATGACCCAAATGCTGAATTCCAGGTTGGTCATCAATTGAAGTCAAGGATAAATTATTGCTGAGAGTCAACTTATCTCTTTGCAAGCAATCTGATGATTTATTAGTCTTCATTCCAAGGATGAAGGTTGTTAACATTATCTTGTCTTTTTTCTCATCCCAGCCTAGCCCCTTTTTCACCGAGCAGCTGACTGCATTTGAGGTTTGGCTTGATCACGGATCTGAGCATAAGAAACCCCCGGAGCAGTTGCCCATTGTCCTCCAGGTGAGTTCTTCAATTTTTCTGACGGTAGATGCTTGGGTCCTTTTGGACACGAAGCTCGCTGAGTAGAAAAAACTATCATTTTTTTTTTTTTTTGCTAATTCTCAAGCACAGAATCGACTCATGATAGCTACTAATGCAGGTCTTACTCAGCCAAGGTCATAGGTTCCAGGCTTTGCTTCTTCTTGGAAGATTCCTTGATATGGGGTCATGGGCAGTAGATCTGGTATATATGAAGTACTAGACTTCTTCTGTAATTGTGAATGTAGTTTTTAGATGTCTTCATTTATTGTACATCTGTGTTTTTGGCTTCTTGCAGGCTTTGTCTGTTGGGATATTTCCATACGTCTTAAAACTCCTTCAAACCACTACACCCGATCTACGTCAAATTCTTGTGTTCATTTGGACCAAAATCCTTGCGCTTGATAGGGTAATGGCAGCTTTTGCTATCTTGTAGGGACTGATAGTTGTTCAATTTTTGCTCAGGGTGTAGAATTTATTAATCAATAGTGAGAAATTGGTGGCATGCATTTTTCTTTTAAATGAGAAAGCACTTATTTCCATTGGTAGCATGATGTTTTCAAGCACTTGCTTCTCCCTGTTGACAAGCACTTTATTTTGATTTGTTGTTCCTGCTATATGCTGAATGCTTGTGCTGGTTGATTGTTTTACTTTCATGTATGAGAAAGTCAGAAATTCACTATTTGGCTGACTGCTGCTGCAGCATTTCTATCTGCCTTTTGAAATCCTTGATTCTTTGTTTTTCAATCTGTGAACTGCCACTAATTTCTTTCCCCTGGAATTGGCAGTCATGTCAGGTTAATTTAGTAAAGGATGGGGGGCATACATATTTTATCAG